>WAAB01021443.1:104810-130979 GCA_013389865.1 Piaya cayana
ACACTTCCACCCAGCTTAGTGTCATCTGCAAACTTACTAAGGGTGCACTCGATGCCTTCATCCAGGTCATTGATGAAGACATTGAACAGGGCTGGACCCAGCACTGAGCCCTGGGGAACCCCACTTGTGACTGGCCTCCAGCTGGATTTAACACCATTTACCACCACCCTCTGGGCCCGGCCAGCCAACCAGTTTTCCACCCAGGAGAGTGTTCACCTGTCCAGGCCAGAGGCTGACAGTTTCCTAAGCAGAAGAAAACAGGATAGAAACCAAATGAAAAGATAAATTCACCATTTTCAGATTGGCACTGCTTTGGATGCTTTGCTGGAGGCAGACATGAGCCACAAGGCTTGATGCAACTATGCAAAAATATCAGGTTTCCTGTCTGGCCTTTCAGGTGTGTGATTCTGCCCATATGCTGTTACAAACGTGTCAGCAGCACAAATCATTGGAGGCAATGTTGCACCTGAGCAATATTTTAACTTAGGAGCAGCCAGACTAGACTTAAAGGACCAAACTCCACTGGGCAACAAATGACTTTGGGTTACTTTTCTGAGCTCCACAGCTGTGCAAACGAAGGCTCATGGAAAAGCACTGGATCTGCAGCAGAGTCCCAAGCACAGACTGGTCCCTTTTGTTTGCTGTAGAGCCATTGCACAAAAGCACTGATAGGGAAATTGTGTTTTTCCCCCAACTGCTACAGTATTCAGTGTTCCTGAAAAGCAGACATTTTTGCCTCTGAAGAAGCTGAAACCTGTCCCTGAAATAGGACTCGGATTGACCAGGAGTGGCATTTGGCCCTGTGTGACAGTTTTCATCATGCCAAACTGGGTGACTTGTGGTCTTGGACTAGTGGTGAGTACGTAGCATGGGACTTCAGTGATGCTAAAATCCAGCCTTGGCACTGAGCCTCCACCTCCCACTCACTGCCACCAGGACACTGATCCCATAGATCAGAACTGAACCTAATGGGTAAAACTCACTTCAACATCAGTGGGGATCAAAAAATTCAATGGGCTTTTGGCTAGACATTGCTTTTAAGAAGAAAAGGATTAAAATATGGAAGTTGATGTACCTTAAAGAAACTAAATCTTTTAGTGACTGAGCTTCCTTGAATCCTGTGTTCAGTTCTGGGNGGCTGAACATTAGGAAGAAACTTTTCACGTACAGGGTCATTGGGCACTGGAACAGGCTGCCCAGGGAGGTGGTTGATTCACCTTCCCTGGAGGTGTTTAAGGCATGGGTGGATGAGGTGCTGAGGGGCATGGTTTAGTGTTTGATAGGAATGGTTGGACTCGATGATCTGATGGTGATCAATGGTGATTCAATGATTCTATGATCCTATGATTCCTGTACATCTCTGACAGCTCCAGAGGTCAAACTGCTGTAAAAAAACCCTGATTACATTTTGCAGCAGATTGGTAATTAGAGGGGTAGCACTCTGCACAGAGCAAAGCAGAGGACTTAGATATCGCTGTTGCTTTGGTTATCAAGCTGCTGGGAGAGCATATTAAATATCCCAGCTACGTAGGCATGCTATAAACTCTGATTGAATCACTTCCATTAACAACTATCATATTTAAAACTGAAAACTAGGTTAACTTAGGAGAACACTATACAAAAACCTTGGGCAAACATGAAAGCCATTTAAGTAGGGCAGTTTTCCTATTCAACAACTCTTTCTGAGTTAGTGTTACATTTGCAAGATGTGACATTTAATGCTGCACCTCTATGAACAGCACATGTCATGGATAAAATGCCACAAGAAAGCAAAAAAAAAATTGTGAAAGCCAGAACTAACAAAGCCCAAGTCTGTAAGGATTTGTAGCTTTGAGTAACCAAGTGTCCTTGCAAATAAATGTTCCATTATTTCCATATATAACCTGAAAAGGGTTTTACCAGCAGCATGAGGGTTACTGATCTTGATAAATTCACTAGATGCCCAAAGGAAGAGTTTAAATCACAGCTTCAGCTCTGTAGGACATAAAAACCACCTTGGTTCAGCTGTCTTATTTGGTTGAAATAAGACAATAATTTCAACAAATACTAGGATAGTCTCACATATTTTCACACAGACCTGTCATATCACAATAGGCTTTCCACATGGAAGGAAACTACTAAAAAATCTTCAAGATGGCTCATAATGATGTGAGAACTCATGGGAACAAACTAGTCCACTCCCAAGGGGAAAATGTGACAAGTCTGCTAAGAGGGGAAAAGGGTGAGATGGCAAAGGGTTGGTAAAGCAAAGGAAACCAATAGCTGTCCTGGCAAAGGCTGGCTAACTGCAGCAAAGCTCTGCTTGCCATTCCTAGTCTGGAAAATCTTTCAAATACTGATGCTGCCCATGGGATTTGCAGTGCCTTACCTCAATGTAAGGACTCTTATAATTTGGACCAGTGAAAATAAACAGGATATGTATGAAGTGTGGCACCAATTCTTTAACTTTACCCTCTCCCTTTCTTAACCATAGGCCCCACACATCCTCCAGGATGGGTATTTTACAGATCGATACTCCCCATATAGCTTCACTGATATTTACATGAGCAGAATTCATGACACATCTCTCACTGTCCAGGTTTCCCTCCCATATGGACCTTCTGGTGTGAAAAGAAGAAACATAAGCTCCAGTCCAAACCTGTTTTGCACAGTCAATATTTATCAGTTCTTTCTGATCCACAGACCCTTTGGTATCTTGTAAAAAGCAACAATGATAGCAGCCCTTTCCCCTTTAAACAGGACAAAAGCTTTCTTGTGGGAGTTTATATCACAGATTGAAAACTTTTGTCTTATTGATGATTTCAGTCCGTTTAGTGGTATTGTCTTTTATACTACCATTGCTTAATCCAGAAAAAGTCTGTTGGCAGCACTGTACGATGACTTTAAGCAGCTACAAGCAGTTCACAAGAAGAAAGTAAGAATTGCACAGCTTGAGGCTGTTCACAGTAAAGTTTACAGAGGGAAAAAGGGTGTTGTTTGATTTTGCCTTGTTTGAAACACAAAAATTAAGTTCTGGGTTGGAAGAGCACAAATTTAAAAAAGGTTCATGCCAACATGGTGTTGCACCCTTGGATTAGTATTATCCACGGGTTTGACAGCACGTTGTGAATAAAAGGCTACCAGGGTCATGCCACCGAGTCAAACCCCCTCCCCTGAAATGGATGTCTTCAAAGACAACTTTAGAAGAAAGATGGAAGGTTGAATGGCACTGACATTTATTTCTTCTACTTGATACCCAATGCACTGTTGCTCCACCCCACAGTCACCAAGAACATTGTACTAGTGACAGGTTATGCAGCTACAGAAAGGGCTCTGCTCTCTGCCCTCTCAAAGCAGCAGTCTCCCTCTCTCTCACTCACAAACATGCAAAAGTTAGCAAAACCTCAACTAGACACAGAGTAGAGACATGAACAAAACCAAGCAGATGTCATTTTTTTCTTAGTGAAGGTGGCTCTACAGAGTTTACAAAGACAAAACATCTGCTTTTTCTCTACAACTGCATTTAGATTGCTGGGGGGGTTATATCCTTAATTTGATTATTGAAAGAGCTGGAGGAGGTTTAGTGGATTCTGTGTTGAATATTCCCTTGCATTAAAAATAAGAGAACGTGTTTATGAGCAGAAACAGAAATGGTGCTAACTATGTTTCACAGCCAGACGGTGGTTTTGACCTCCTCTGATCCCCTACCACCGTGATACCTTTTCTTCCCACCCACATTGCCCATGTCACCTTGCTTGATCTAATGACTGGGCAAGGGAGAGCTAATTCCAGCACAAAGCCAGATGGTTCAGTGCCCATATGTTGAATGCCTGACTAGATTAGCTAAATCTCTGTGGCTGGAATGCCAAAGAGTTGAACTTTGAGGTCATATGTTGTCTCCAAGCCACAGTCTGCTCATAATACATGAAGGAAATTAGTATCTTTACTAGTATCTTTAAGATCTCTATGCTCCTGTCAGGTTAATTGGGACACAAAGCAAACAGCATAATACAGTCCTGTCTGCTTTGAAAAACTGGCCAGAAGAGAAAGACCTTGAATGCCCTAGGAGATGGGACACAAAGGCAAACATGGAGAGATGATTCACTTCATACACCTTCCCTCAGCTGTGACTGAAGAGGGGACTGTGATAAAAAAGCCCTAGGGCTGCTAAGAAGTGGCAAGTGGCTCAGAGCAGGCATTCAAAGGAAACAGGGGCAGCCAAAATGCAGGAGAGAGACCGATGCTCATCAAGCTCTGTGTGTGGTGCAGTCAACATGATACAGAGAAGGGACACTGTCCAGAGGGACCTTAACAGGCTTGAGAGGCAGGTCCATGTGAAGCAGAAAGCTGGCTATACCCTGGGCTGCATCAAAAGAAGTGTGGCCAACAGGTCGAAGGAGGTGATTCTCCCCATCTACTCCACTTTTCTGACACCCCACCTGGAGTACTGTGTCTAGCTCTGGAGCCCTCAGCACAGGAAAGATAGATCTGTTGGTGCTGGTCCAGAGAAGGACTGAAAAGGTAATCAGAGGGCTGGAACATCCTATGATTCTATGAAAAGACCCACCTCTATTTGCTGTAGAATATGGTGATGTTTTTTAAATAAACATTTAATGCCGATTGAGTTAATTCAGGACCTTACACTTGAATTTGGCATATAATTTCCTATACACAAATGAGCCAGGATGGGATTTGTCCTGAGCCCATGTCCTAGCAGCATGCTGGGTGTTTCTGCCATCAATTCAGCTCTCTTCTCTGGGGCTTACCTCTGGATATAACCCACTACACAGAGGAGAAATTATGTGGAGATGTCAGGAAGCCTTGTCTCATGCTTTTACAACTTGACCTCTCTCCATTTAATCTTTCAGATCCTACTCACCACCTCCGTGATCTCCAGTTACTCTTTAAGAGTGAAGATCTTTAAATCTTTCCAAATATTTTGACGGTGTTTCTTCCCCAGCAGTGGATGTCTTCTGCTGCGACTGCTAGCCTTACATACCACATTCATAAAATATTCTCATATGATTTCACAGTAATAATGTCAAGTTGGAGATATTTCACAGCTGGAAACCTGAGCTGTGTAGTTAGGCAGCTCACTGGCTGTGACAAAACCTACCCACATACACCTCACAGTTTCTGATCCATGCCCTACCTCGTGTTATACTCCCTAGTAGTGTAATTCTTCTCTTCATCTCTAATTTCTCTAGAAGCCATGAGCAGAAACTGGTCTGGCTCCTTCACAGCCAGAGGCATTTCCAGTCTGTGTGGTGGAACGCACCACACTGCACAGCAGTACAGCTTGAAGAACAGGGGACTGTTTGCTCATCTTAAAAAATATCTTGGTTCCCTCTTGGGAAGGAGACAGAGGTGTATGAATCTCCTCAGGCCCAAAGTACAAGTATTTTCCTCCAGGAAAATCAGGCATGATGGAAAAAGGATGGTGGAGGCAGCATCCTGCCCGTTTCTGAAACAACATGTGTTGTGCCAGGTAAGCTGCTGAGTCCATTAAACATGCAATGAGTGAGTCCACAGGCTGAGGTTATGCCCTGATCTGCTTCGTACTGGATCACCACAGAGCTGAGATAGAGGCCGAACATCTCTGGCATAGACATATGGGTTTTTGCAAGGCCCTGGTAGAATTTTATAATCCCCCACAAATTTATTAAAATAAATTAATATAGGCCCTTCAAGAATAAAAATTAGGTATTCCAAGATGCACATCTGTAGGTCGGTGATGACCGTGTGTCCACTTGTCTCAAGTATTTTCATGTGAATGCTGTAAATACCTTTAAAGTAAAAGAAATTCAAGGTCAGGGTTTTCTATTACAATTACAGCTCCAGCAGGAAGACTAGAATCAAATAACTTCTGAAATCCCTGGATTCCTACACTAGGATCTGCAGCCCATTTAAGTCATCAGGCATATCCCCATGTTAGTGCCATCCCTGATTTCAGGAGTACCTTTGATTTCCATGAGAAGCAGATCAGCCCATCAGAACAATTTCCAAGTGGTGGATCCCAAATGGCAGTTTTCAAAAAGGCTTGCAAAACTTGAGCAAAAACCTCCAGACTGTTTAATTTGAAACACATCAAAACAAATACTAATGACGAATTAATCATTAAAGGTGAAAAAGTAAAAGTAGTGGCTGCAAGAATTGCAGTGCCAAAACCAGTGAACCATTTTTTAGTTGCTGGCAGCAGCCAGTGTGGAGGAGTGTGGATTTACATTTGCAACCAGTAATTATAGCTGATTCCCACTTTGTTGCTGGAGAGCTGCAAGGAGTTACATGCACTTAAAGGTGGTGAGCAGCTCCTGGGCTGAGGTGGGTTGCTCTAGAGGGGTTTCATGCAATGACAGGTGAAGAAAAATGAAGGCTCTGTTTGAAAAACCTTTGAAAAACATTGCCCTAAAGGATGACTGACACTCTTGGAAAGGTGATCTGGTTGTGGACAGAGCAACAATCCTTGTACCTTGCGTCACAAAATGAGAAGCTCTTGTTAGCCTACAGTGAATGAAGAGCTGGATAACTGGCATAATGTTCTTTTTGTAGCCTCCTCATTCTCAGATGAGTGCAATGTGTACACGTACATTCAGTTATATCTGAAGCCTGGCAGCAGGTACTACACTTCTGAAAAGAAAGCTCTGCCATCCGTGAAAAACCTATTTGACACAGACATAGGGATGTTGTTGTCTACTGTTATCTCCTTCGCTAGTTTGAATACATACTAATGAAGGGTGAATGTTATACAACTCACACACCTGTATAGATAAATTAACCAAACCCAAGGATAACTGGCTGTTTGGACAAGCACAGGACTGCAAGATGTAATAAAAGTAAGTATTTCATTCCACTACCTAGGAAATAAATGTAGCTATCACCCAGGAGATGTGACAGAGCTAAGACTCCCAGCTGTGGCTTGTATGGGGTCTTTAGCTGTTGGGTTACCCCAGCCTTGGAGAGGTGGACCTGTACTGCTGTTTATAAGGACAAGTAACAGTACAAAAGTGAAGACTATTTATGTACTCAGTGGGCAGCAATGTAACCAAAGGGGCACTCTGGCTAACAACACAAAGCAGAGCTGTGCTTTACAGTCATATCCAAAGTGATTTACATCTTAAAACTGCATTTTCTCCACAACAGAAGATAAGCAAATGGTCAACCAAGTACAAATGACATCCTGAGCATAAGCTTATTGCTCCGCGATGAACCTTGTGAGTCCTCGCATGCTCAGCTCTGTAGAATGGGCTACCGCGTATTGTTGATGGGTAGCCTAGAAAATCACAAGCCTTGATTGCGTCCTGTCAGCTTGAGTGTGCGCATAATAATTAAAACCCATTACAGTTCCTCAGTGCCTGGCCAACACTGTCAGATTTGCTCAGCTGTCCTACAAGGAAGAACAGCAAATGATATCCACAAGTGGTGGGAAATACTATGGTTACAGAGGTTTTAATAATAATCAGTTTGCTTCTCCTAGCTCGTCTGGTTTTGAGTCTTAATCAAGTATTTATGTCATTAGGACCACTGTGCATCAGCTGTGCTTGCTAGCACCCTGCCCACCTGGCTGGCCCCAAGGCCAGGGAGCAGAGAAGCCAGCAGACCAGGATGCTGGAGCACAGCTCTCTCTCCAGGCTCTGGGGCAATCCTTAGTTGGCATCTTTGCAGTGGTCTGACTCAAATGCTCAGTCTGCAGGGATGAACCACATGACAAATTCATCAGCAGCAACCTGCCAGAAAAAAACCCTCCTTCCCATCAAGTTACTGGGAAGCCAATTTATTTTATTTATTGAGAAAGACAGAAGGATGAGTGAGAGGCAAGGCAGGTTTCCATGTTTCATCATTGCTGTATTAGGACACTCCTACACAGAAGACTGCTCCTCCAGTTGCCTGTGGGAAGTGCCAATAGCCCTCGGGTGAGTCATATACGCCCTATACCATAAGAGAGTAAGTGGGAAAGCTCTGCACAGTGGGAGATTGATCTCAGAGGACAACTACACTGCTCCGTGTTCATTATGAGTTACTGTCCTCAATCACAGCACAGAGAGAGCCAGACTCAAAGGCAGATTCACTTCTCCTGTGTGAAAGCAGTGGGACTACTGAATGTCCTGGAGCCACTTCTCAGCACAGCAGGTAATGACAAAGGAAAAAAAACCGACTTCAGTCTTCTGTAACCGAACACACAATTTGAAATCTTAAATGAAGGCTACTCACATTTAGGCTTATTTTGCTTTCAGTCTTCCGAGATACTGAAGGCAAAAACATGTCTTGTGCTTCCACTGCTATTGGGTTTGTTCTGCACACGGTGTTCAAGAAAGAAGCAAAGGGATGGAAGAGAAAGAAAACTCACAGAAACGGGCAGAATCAATTGTGGTATAATTCAGCTGGGCCAAATTTGGAAATATTTCATCAGGCAAAACCACTGGGGGTCTCACTTGGCTAGATTAAAATCTTGGCAGTGTCACTATAGAGTCCAAAGTAGATCTGAACTTGACACACCAAGCAGCAGAAAAGTCACTTAACCAGAGCGATATAATTATTAAAAATCCTTGCTAATAAGGATGCATTTGGCTTGTGTATAATAGCTAATTGGTTTTTAACCAGGTGAGAATAGGTTTGAGAATGTTAATCTCCCCAGTTTTACAGAGAATATGATAAAAGTGTGTCTAATTAAAAATTAAGTAGTGTTGAAGTTCATTTATTCTTGCTACTTGTATTACTGTGGTGCACAGAGACCCTATGTATAGGTTTCTGGTTTTAGGAGAGAGAAACATGGATTCACAAATGTCACCGAAGTGTCTTTGGGGAGGTGACAGAGGAGTTCAAACGCATACACTGGGTCTTACTTGCAGCCAACTGCCTGGTAAAGAGTATTTTAAATTGCAGTTCCCTCTTTCCTTATGGCATGGAAGTAAAATTTTTAAAACTTCACTTAGTAATCAAGGACCAGACTCCTGATTATTAGGTACCTTATGATGCAAGTACCTTTGTTCAGTACATGAGCATCAAAGCACTTTCAAATATCCTCCTAGGTATCTTCAGATAGCTAAATATCTTACAAATACATCTCCAAATGATTTCTAAAGGTGGTGCAGGCACTAAAAAGCTGGAAGCCTAGAATCTTTCCATGGTTTTAAATCCCTAATAACCACTGCAGATGGAATTTATGTTTTTTAAATATGTCACTGCGGCACTGTCCTGCTCCAGAGAACGGAGGTTAACATTGCCAATACTTCAGACAGTAAGAAGCAGAATATTAATGTCATAAGCAGTGATTAATGTTAAAAGACAGCAAATCCTTCACGTACCATAAATGCCTGTCTTACCATAGGAACAGTAGGGCTAAAAAGCAATATTGCAATGACTATGGGCTATTTTTTCCATTATTCTAGGTTTTACCACTGCCCATAGACTTTTTGCTTGTCATGATGAAGCAGAAATGGGAATGAAAATAGTTTGAAAACCAGAGCCTCTAAATGTATTTCAAAGTTCAATGATAGCAGATTTATCTGTGTCAATTCCTTGGTTTTGTTCACTCAACTAAGAAAAAAAAAATGGGTTCTTTAATGGCATTCAAGAGATTGTTTTCTAACCAGCTGACTTATATACTACAGTGCTACAGATTTCTAATATTTTATGCAGCCAAGTCACACATACAAGTCACACACAGTGACTCATTTTTTCCTATGCAATACATTTAATTAATTCAAAGTATTTAGAATGAAAGGTAGCTATTAGATGAAGCCTAAAATAATGGTACCAAATGCAGCCTTAGTGCTGATGGACACAGGACATTCTGGTAACATCACCCTCTCCTTTAACTGTGCTAAAAGCTGTGTTGTTCACTGTAAATAATACTGAACTAATACACTTGAGATGATTCCTTTTAATGTGCATCTGCCCATAGAGATCGCCAGGATGATGCTAGAGGACCCATAATACAACATATCTTGCTTCACAAGGGATTGCATCAATTTGGAGCTGGGTGGAACATGCATTTCAGAAGAAGGTGTTACTCAGCTTAGCCCCTGAAGCTACTCAAAGCTCAGCTCTCCCACAAGAAAAAAAAGAAGCTACAAAGCAAAGGGAGTGATTCTATAACATTCACTCCTGCCTATTGTCTTCTTAACTGGACTATGGCATTCAGTTATGACACACCGTGAAAGAGTCATGAAACCTACATGTTTTTATCACTACCTCAGCTTTTTTGGCATCAATGAATTCAATGATTTGTCACAAATTGTCAGTATATTTGGTCTTCATAAGTAAAAACTACTGGGAAAGTAATCAATGATGTGATTAGCATCACAAATTTAAAAGGTTAGAAGTTCATTTCTAGATGAACGTACACATTCTCACGGGTCTTATCATCTGTGATCTGGTGATCTCTCAAGAGCAGGATTTGGAATAAAATTTACATAACATCTTAATTCCAAATGCAACACAAATACAGGCACAGATGTTCCTATACAATTCCTAATTTGCGCCTCAGCTTAAGACCTAGAATTGCACAGGTCCATATCAATTATGTGTCCTCTCACGTTTCACATTGTCCTGCACAATGCCCCTTAAAGTTTAACTCCAAATTGCATTGGAGTTGCATCCTGACAGGCATCCTGTCCTAGTCTTTTTGCCTTGTTTTACTGCTATTTCCACCTAGCTAAACTTCAACTTGTACGTTATTTCATTACCAGGTTATTCTGTGTTCCAGTGGGATTGTAAAATAGCAACATATTTGATGCAAATAATTATTTCCTCCGGTCCGGAGGATATTTGTGTGTTCTCAATAGGACCATGTGAGAGAGGAAGCTACCTGCTGAGTTAATGCTTTAGCTCTGAATTTCCATTATGAAATTATGACCTTCAAACTAAGTATACAGAAAAAAAAAAAAGATTCCCCCGCACTCCCATAGCTCTGAAGTGTGACTAGAAACACTGTTCTCAAAAAATCGACCTTTGAGCAAGGACCAAAAATGAAAGCCTGCAAAACCAATGGAATCTGTTTAAGAAGTTATGAGCATTTCAAAGGGAGCCAGAGTTAGCATGGAAACATGCTCAGGCTTTGGATTGGCACAAGCTACTAACAAATATTGTGAAAAATACTTTGGAAATCTTTAGGGAAAAAAAATCATAAATCCACATTTCCAAAATATGTTTGGGTTTCGATTTGTGACTTCATGCCAACTAAAAGGTGTATTGAGGGGCATGAACAGTAGTCAAGAAACCACCTAGAAACACCTAGACATAGCACACATCAAGGAATGGCTCTCTGTCACCTTATAAATCTTCCTGAAAGATGTAACTGAGCTAACCCAGTCAGCTGAACTGGGCAGAAGAACGACAGTTCTTACTCCAAGGGCATACATCTGTAGATACCTAAAGTTAGATGATGGGATGACCAAATCTTGTGACCTTATTTATACCTGCGTTAGCCCACACCAAGCTGGCACGGCATCTCTGAGCTGTTTCTGATGACACCATAACGTACAAATCAAGAAACACAGTCCCCAGTGGGTAGACAGGTTTTGGCAACTTGAAACCAGTAAAGTCACACAGTCCTAATCCCATGCACAAAATCTGCTGAGCAATTAATATTGCATCAGTCATGCACATGCTTAATTCACACTCAATTCACTGTTATAATTTTGATTACAGACTGATAAATTATGCTTTACAAAGTCCACAACAAGTACAGGTGGGGAAGGTGAGGCTCTGTTTCTAACATGTTATTTTGCTTTTGACAGGAATAAATACAATTCTGAGTAGATAATCAGAGTCGTCAAATCTCACAGCACTTAATCACTCAGCATGAATGGTTAAAACACTTAAAATTAATCTTGCATTAGTCTAATTGTTACTCAGGGCCTCCTGTTTTGTTTGCAATTTTTGTTTTGTTTTTACGTCTTATTTTCCGGTTTCGACTGCCTCCTCCCCATCCATTTACTCTTTGTCAGAAGCCCACCTGAAGGTGGAAAGCTGTTTACTCCTCCGTGGCAGCCTCACATACACAAGTCATCTCCGCTGCTGCTATTTGCACCAGCCATGCCATGTAATGACAGTGGGTGACACACAATTTCCAAAGGCTTGTGCCTCCATTTGTGCTGTCTGTGAGACTCTTCTCGGGGCAGCAATCAGGAATAAGAGAAAGAGAAGCGCCCCAAGCATGCACATTTCAGTTACTGCAACCTCCTCCTCTCTGGTCTTTTTCATTCAGTCATACTGCAGCAAAGCACATCTCCTAGTCCATGTTTTCAGCTGCACGTATCTGTACACTATCCACTGGCTCTTACACTATCTCTTCCCTGAAACATAACAAACACATTATCTGCAAGGACCTTCTTAGCCTATCCCCATCTTAACTATCACACTGAATGCTCCTTTCTCACCTCTAGGAAGGTGGTGAAGCTCCTCAAGAAATAAGCAGATTTTCAACCTTTATGCTGCCTGTTACATGCACTACATGGCGACACATTTTGGAGCTGCTCCTTATCATCTCGATGACCATCACCAAAGCCCTCCTCACCACTCTTCTAGGATCCTAAAAGCCTTTCCTAAAGGTGACAAGATTCGTTGCCCCCTGCCCATGGTAGGGGAGTGGGATTAGATGATCTCAAAGGTGTCTTCCAACCCAAACTATGCTATGTCTCTAATGATCTTCCTGATTACTCGTGCTCTCTTAACATGTGTCTTTCATCCCCATGTCTCCCTATAGTATGAACTCTTTTTGCACCACATCTGAACAGCTTTTAGTTAGCAGGAGTCTTTCTGCTGCTAATCTAATGTCTGTAAGGCAGACGATATGGCCATAGAGCAGAGCAGAACAAAGATCTTACTGCTCCAGGGCCCAGTTAGATGATCACACATGGTGTGGTTTCCTTCTGACCCTTGAATCCTGCATTTCCAGTGTGAAAGGAAAGGAATGGGTGAAAACACCTAAATGCAGAATGTTCATTAGCCAGGTGGGAGGCAGTAAAGCCACCCTGGAGATGAGACTTCAGCTACCAGGTGTCTCCTCATCTGGCCATGCAATCCCACCAGGAAGGGAGGGCACAACCACAAGCAATATGCCCCTCTCAGCTGCATATCCACCTCCAGAAAGAGCCGTAGGGTCTGGTTCCAGGATGTGCAGAGGCAGCTACTGTAAAGCCTGGAGGTAGGTGTCCAGGCTCCAGAAAAGGACAGGAGCTCAGGCACTGCCTTTGCCTACTTCTAGGCAAATCTCCATCGAATGTTCTGACTTTCTGAAGAGCTGCTCTCAGGCTCCTAGCTCTCTCCTTGGATCATTTCCACAGGCCTTGGACCACATGAAGGCAATCTGCATCCTACTCTGTCTCTTAGGGCTTCCTTTTCCTTCCAAATAACAATGCTACAGTTTCAAGGTGGTGCTTGGTAAAAGAACTCTGCAGATAAACAACCCTCATCAACTTTTTGCCAGAATAACAGTCCTCTTGGGAGGAAGAACACAGATGTCTAATGGTCCAAAGGAACTTAACTTTCAGTTGATTAAAGTAGAAATAGTCCTTGAAAGTGGAAAAATTCACCAAGGGAGGGAACTGCAGACCTGGAAATGAACTAAAAGCTCTCTCAGCACCCACTGAGAGGGACATGCCAGCTGGGAACTGGGCCTAAGCAGAACAGCCTGAGGATATGCTGACTCAGCAGGCTGCAAGCACAGCTCCTTTCGAAAACATCCTCTCTCTTGCAGAAACCCCAAGGAAAGAGTTTGCCTTCTGAAAATAACTCGTCAGCTGCGTCTCATGATGAGTCCACCCGCTGCACAAGATGCTTCCTAGTCTCAGTTTGTCCGTGTATGCGTCTGCTGAGGATGTTACCAATGTTAGCAAAGCATTTCTAAAGTTGACTAGGAAAAGCTAGAACATGGTCCTCTGGAAAATACTGCTAACCTCTTCCAAGACTAAAATACCTGCTTGCTATTTTGCTTATCCAGATCACCACAAAAAAATAACAATAAAAAGACTTTCAAACAGAAATCTAAAATTAGCTACTAAGCACCAAGCAAGTTTGTACATGAACTGTATTTTATAACCCCAAGAGCAAAGTGATTCACACCTCCATTAAGTTTGCCAGAGATCTGGCAGTTCCTAATCTAGCTGCTGCATTGCTTGTGGTGATGGTTTGCGGTATAAAACAAGAGGACAGATGTGTGTACATCCTCTCTGCTCACTGCAGCCCCTTGACTACATTAATCCTCCATTTCAAACAGGATTTACTTCCCATCATTTTATAAACAGCCTGAGTGGTGCTGTGAATAAAGTGTCCACCCATAGCACGGACTGAAGCCAACAGCTGAAATCAAGAGACCATTTTCTTTACTAAGCTTCAAATCATGGTCCAGAAGTGATGCAGAGTGCCTACCTCCCTCTCCCTCACATGACCATCCACTCCCAGCTATCTTGAGAAATCTCGCCTCCAGCCTTATATTTTAGTCAAATACTCACGGATTTCCAACACAGAGACCCGTGACTTCCAGGTGATGCCCTGGAAACAGGAACCATCACACATTTTACAGTATTAATTAATTTTTTGAGACTGAGACATATTTTAAACTTAATTAACTTCTAAGTATTCAATACCATTAAATATGTTGTTTGATAAATAGGATCCCTCCCATGCATAGTGATACCATCTCATACCACCTGATGCCATCTTTTATCCAATGGAAAAGAAAGAAATATCCATCTCTTTAGGGATCCATAGCTCACGAGAACTTACTAATGTGGTACAACAGCTACTTTTAGGCATTTGTACAGAAAATAAGCCATTGCTTCTCACAATCATGAGTTTCCAGATGTTCTGGCAGATCCACAAAAAAAACCCTTCAGCATCCCACTGGCACTGTTTGCAAGCTGCTCATGCTAATAGATGATTACACCCAGTTAGATTTTAATTCAGAAACAACTGCGTTGAAGTAAAAAAAATTCAACAAATGTAAAACTAATGCAACTGGGGAGAGATTTAGAGCCTGATTCTTCAAACAAACAAATTGTGCTATTAGATAATTTAAAAAGAAGGTGAGCCAGTACTTGTGGTAGCATTTATTATTTGTTTAACTAAAAGTCAGGCAAAATAATAAATAATCTGTTGTCTTGGTAACTTCAAAGGAAGATTTCAGGGCTGGGAATTTAATCAATTTTAAAAGATATTCATGTCAACAACCAATTAAGTTTGTCAAGCACTTCTTTTACCTCTCCCACCTCTTTCTGGCTTCAAGGCCCTTTGGATTGGCCAAATCCTCTTGCCCCATGGCTCTGATGTGTAGTTTCTTTGTTTTTCAGGTACCTTCACACAGATGGTCCTTCTACTTCTGACATCTTTCAGTCTTTTTTCTGTGGCCATCAATTACAACACCACCTCTCAGTCAACCTGTCCCTTCTCTCACCAAACCTGTAGCAACTTCCTAGTCTCATTTTTAGTTCTCATTTTAGTTTTGAGAAGTCATAGCTTTGCTAATCTATTGAGAGCTAAGGACACCTGTATTTCTCCACTATGGGCTCCTTCTTCTCCCTGTTTATTCAACAACATTTTCCTGCATAGTGCATTACCTTTGCCATCGTGTCATGTTCTAATTACTTCCCTTCTGAGAACTTAATTTCATTTATTTCCTTAGAGTCAGGCAGGATCATATCAAATATGTAAACTCAGCAGTGCATGATATTCATACAATTGTGTATGTCCCTTGGTCTGCGTGCAATTCTGGTTAGATTACAAGCAATCCCACTTAGAAAAGGGCATGTGCATTTGTTAAAACCACTGTTTATTGCCATGACAGTTGATGCAACATTTTACCGTGCAGACCCAAATTATTGTTAGCTGAAGCAAGTTACAGTTCACTCTGATGAAACTGAAGTATTTTTGGATGAAGAACATATAACCATCTCAGAAAAGTCTGAGAAGCCTCTGACCTAATTCTAATGTAAGGAAAGTGTTGGTTTTCTGAAATTTAAACAGGTTTCTGTGAAGTGCAGTTAAAGCTGAAGAGCAGAGAATGACACTGCCTAAGGTCCATAACTTGCTCAGAATCGTTGCCAGTGGCATGGTAAAGGTTGGGTATGGCAACTTCAGAAGAACACACTGAAATGTTCAACGAATGCCAACATGTCTAGTGGTCTGTCACTAAAAAAGAATTGGATTAATTTCCTTTTCACTGTGCAGAAATCAAAGCAGCCTGTTTCAAAATAAATATGTCATCTTCAAGGCCAATTAAATCTTGCAGGCTGTGACCAGGAGAGAAGAGAGGATCAGAAGTTGAGTTTCATAATGAAAGTCGACTGCAATCTTAATTACTAAGAGCTTTTGTTTTGTCTTGATTGCTTATTCCTCAAGACACAAATCTTTGATGACAGTATGTTCTGGATCCCCTTCTGAACCCCGTGTGTGGTTTTTATGAGCCTGTTACAACTCTTCGTGCAGAGATGGGCTCTTATAACTTAGGCTACAGCAACTTCTTTCTTTCATAGCATCATAGAATCATTACAACTGGAGAATACCTCTAAGATCATCAAGTCCAACTTCCTTTACCAGAGGAGAGCCCTTTTCAGTCCCCAGCTGACACTACAAGTACTGACCTGTTAAAATACACATGGGAAAAGCAAATAATAAAAGCAAAAAACATAAAGCTGAGGCCAAAATTTGGACAGACACCGATTCCTAAGATAACCATCTTTCCTAGTAAATATCATACTCAAAATCTTACTAAATTTGGGATGGGTGAAGCAGCATGCCAAGTATAAAGACAAGTCATTACAACTGCAAAGCACTCCAGTGCCAGTTTGACATGTGTCCCACCCTATAAAATTATTTGCTATTGCTTCTTCCTATGTGAGATCACCTTTAAAGCAGTAATTAGAGGATGTGTTTGTTTAGAGGAACACAAATGACTGCTTTGCTTCGGGGCCTGCTTAGCACGTCAAGTTAGCCTGGAACCACACCTGGCTACCAGAATAAAATTATCAGTGAAATATAAACAGTCTTTTGTACAGTTTCATATATTAGTAAGGACTTCTCTCCAACAGGACTCATGCATCATTTAGAGCTTAACACATCCCCCAGAAGAGGGAAACATCTCAGACAAGCATCAGCACTTAACCATTTGAGGGCTGGCATCCTACTGCAACGTTGCCTTGAGTAAGCTGGGACGATTTCCAATTCCCAGAAAGGGAATAAAAAGACTCGATCGTTGTCTTGACTCTCAGTGAACATATTTACCTTGCCCATCTATGACTAAAGAGTTCACAAAGAAACTGGGCTCACTGCCTAGTTTCATTCTCACTGTGGGTCGATTAAACATCCGTGTGCTGCATCACACCACAATACTTTGGCCCATGCTAGCGTCCTGCTCTGAAGGGCATCCAAGAGCAGGTTTTGGTACTAATCTATAAAACTCTTACATTAAATTAAGCTTATGATGTCCCAAGAAGCATCAATCTACCAGGTTCAGTTATTTCAGCAACGGTTGACAGACACAGCAAGTTTAACAGGTCCAAGGGGACAGGAGAAAGGACAGCTCAGTGGTTGACTCAGTGCTCTGGATGAGCTTCCTGAAGGAGGGCAGGAGGGGACACCGTTGGTGTCTGGCCAAAGTCATGTTTTATTTTTCTACAGAAATTACTACTAAAGGTTTTTAGTCCAGGAACAGCCCTAGAGCATCATCACAATCCAAATGATGACTTCTACCAGTACTCATGACCTTGTCACCATCAAATCTGCTGAAAGATCTTTTTCTTCATGAATGCTTTTCCCACAAGCTTTAAGAAAATTATTCTACCTCTTCACAGGCAGAGAAGAATTACTGCATACTTTGTTGTTTACAGAGTTGCAAACACAGTGCCAGTATACCATGATGAGAGACAGCTATGAACCCTGATGGTTCAAGGTATTCCTCAGGGCCTAAGAGGTGCAAACACAAATGGATTTATAATATGGTCCATATCGCAATGTATGTCACATCAATGAGAGCTTGCATGTGGCCTTTCTCCTCATAGCAGACAAGTCAGTTGTGTGAAGAACCCCACTAATGCCATCCAAAGGCAACAGCAAAAATATGGGAGTTCTTGGGACAACTACGATCTATGCATTCACCCTTATTGTAATAATTGGGCTTAGAGGAGAATTACAGGGCAAAGCCTGGACAAGAAGGTGTTAAGGTATCTGGTGGGGAGTGACAGCACTGAAATGGCTTAGCCTTTTCTAAGTCAGAAATACCACACACAAATTACAGAAATCACAGTGCTGTCTACTCGGTGGAGTATGTCTCCTCGGGGCATTCTTTTGAAGCAGACTGCACCATGGTAAAGGTCAGCATCGTTTACAGACAAATCTATTTTGTAATACATGGTGCACACTGTGCTCTGTACGAGGCAACTTACACACAAAACTAGCTTTCTCTGATCAACACAAATCCTCGTGGGCATCTCACTGCAGAACAAAGAGGAATGGAAAGCACTGGTTCAAACAGCAGACTGCCACCTCTGCACATCAGGCAAAATGGACCTGGGCTAGTGGATGGTATGAGACCTGAACTCTCATTTCTCTGCAGCCCTGAGTGCTTATTGAACCCAGTTTGATTTGGATTTGGCTCAGGCAATAAACAGTGGGGGAGGTTGAAGCCCTTGTCAACACATTTTCAATTCGTCTGCTGTGGCCAGCATCTGGTCTTGAGTCTCAACCACAGGGATGCACTTCTGATGGCATTTGGAAACTGCTTCCTCGAGTGCAAGACTGATCTGGCATGTAATTTCACTTGGTTTTTTATAGATTTTAGAACTTACCTGTAAAATCCTAAAACACTAAAGGCAAATTTGAAAAGCTGCAAGTTTGCAAGAGGGTTCACAGTTCCAGTTTTCATTCCTAGCATTTGACAACACCTTCAAGTTTTTTTCTGTTTTAGTAAGGAGCACAAGAAAAACGCAGCAGAAATTAACTGTTTGGAAGACTCTCTCAGCATCTAAGTTGGAGAAGCATTTTTCTTGAATCTTTTTTTGTCTTGCTCCTATGCCTCCTCCATTCCCCCCTTTTCCTGCATTACTCAATCATAAAAGCATCCATGTGTCCATTTAAATATACTTTCTATTTAGAGTAATATGCATGTGTTCTGCTTCCTAGGGAAGGGTGGATTACTACAAGTGTAATGGTCCCAAGCAAGGAGCATTTTTGCTGTGCTGTAGAACAAATAAACCCTATTGGCAGAGCTATGGAAAAGCTTCTGGTGCCACCATAGCAGACTCTACACAGTCTCTTTAATCAGCAGTGTAATTCCTCAGCATTATCAAAAGTAAAGATAAGAAAGCATGAGGAAAATTGTTTACAAAACAGCAAGACCAACTGTTCAGGACACTCCACTTTATTTTTAATACAAGAAACAACACAGCACTGCAAAGCAGTTTTTAATTAACTACTTTCTCCCAGCAATACTTCTGGCTTTGTATATCAGTGCCAAGTATTGATATTTATATAACTTAGCAATGGTTATGATTGTGCTTCAAAAATGTTATTTCAGTGGGGCTCTGCCAGCACCCAACAAGCCCTAAGGGTGTGTTCAGTCGCAGGAGGAGGCTCAGGGAAGGGATGCTCTTTTAGGACCTGCAAATGAACAGTTTAATCTGGAATATGTTCAGAAAAGCCCTGTTTTCTGAGCTTGTTTTTACACACTGGAGAAGGGAAACTGTGGCCACTACCAAGAACAAAACCACAGACATCAACACTTTCAGCACCAACCCTTAACACTCTCTTTTGCCATGTAGAATGGTCACAGCACAGTACCAGGCAAGGTCTGGCTGAGAGTCCTGCAAAGCCAATTAAAAATGCTGTGAGCTCAAGTACTTACCAGGAAAATATTTTTTGTTTTAAGTGAATATACAAGGATTTCCTGAAAACCATATCAAAACTAATTCCTCAAAAACATATTCAAAACTAATTCCTCCACAACTGTATGGCTACTTGAGGCATCAAGCTTCACTCCTTTGTATTAGTTTTAACCTGTTAACTTCTGCTTTCTTTTTTGTTCTTTTTTTAAAAAGTTTGTTTTCATTCATGCCTCAGAGGAATAATTTCCACCCTGGGGAAAATCTGCAGACCCCTGGGGATTTGGGGGCTTCTCAGGTTCTGTAAAGAATAACTTAAAATGCATATCCATCACCCATGAGTTTCAAATTAAATTGTTTTACAGGAGCTGGCCCTGCCACTGGAAAATATTCAAGTACCTGCCTATTCAAACAACTAAAAACCGTTACTATAAAACCATTTCCACAATAAGCCCTTGGGCTTATGCTCTTTCATTTTCTAAAACCAAGAAACGAATTGGCCAAGCAGTCAGGAAGCCGATTTCCCCACCAAAACCCCTCCTTTTGCCCCATTTCCAGATATTTTATGTCCTTGGCTATGGCTCCCTGCCATGTCTCACCCCCGTGGCCTCAGTGTGCTCCTAAAATCAGCTCTTCCTACCTTGCAGTTAAACAAATCTCACAGGGGCACTTGTTTCATAAATGAAGATAAAATCTGGATTATCACTAGGATTATTACTAAATCAAGCCCTCTTTTCAGGATTACCCCACTCCGACAATGCCTTTATTTCCCATCACTCTCTCCAAAAATTTTTATGTGCCATGAGAACATTTCTAGCTGCAGAGTACACACAAGCAAAGACCAAAACATTCTCCAGGTGCCAAAGGGTGTCTATAAAGAACTATACTCAATTCTAGTGAGGAAAAAGAGGTAGATTATGCAAATCAAGTATCTATGTGGACAGAAAATGAAAGAAAAGCCAGACACACTGAGAAATACACCCACAAGTAAGTAAATAGAGATAAATCCAAACAAATTCCCAGGCAAATGAGAATAATGGAGTATTTTTTGGAAGAAGAATAAGGAATGGTTTCTCAGTTCTGGTGAACAAGTAGAAGACTCCCATGAAGCCTGGGTAACTTTCTAACCACTATGTGTTAGTCAAATCCAGTTATCAAGATCTACATAGCACAAACAGATGAAATAATGCAGCCTACTTGATGCTCAAGGTCAGACCAGGTAAGTGGCTTTTTCTTTCCAGAATTAAACACGGAGTTTAAAGAGAGGGCTTACATAAACCCAAAGTCTAGTGCAAAATGAGCCCAAACATTTGGGCAGTCCGAGTCCTGTTTTTTCTTGGAAAAGGTATACTGCTTTTTTACAGGGATCTTAATGAGGTTCCAAAGCGGTACAAGACTGAGACCAGCAGCCCTTCCACACCAGACATGTCTTTCTCATAAGGACAAGAGAGGCATAATGGAGGGCAGGCTGGTCCCCCTCACACTGAAGATAAGTCTCTTCACCTTGCCCACCAGAGAGAAACTGCTCCTTTGCGTGAAGAAGAGCCAACATGTGGAGGCTCCTGAGGTGCATAAGACCATGTGCTGACTAAAGAACCTGTATGTGTTGTTAACTAAGCCAAATTTGCTACCATTATTTCTCAGTTTACCCTTTGCACGCCACAATCAAGCTTTACATGGGTAGCATGTAAACTGGATTAAAAACATACTCTATACTACAGAGAGTGTAAGCCTTGTATTTTGTGATGTTCCAAGGTCTCTTATTTCTAACCTGCTGCCTCCAGATGAGCAGAATGCCAGGGTGATGCCAAGAAGGACTGAAGTCCTAACAAAGCCAGAGCCAGCAACTGGGTCCTGGGAGATAGGAATGACATTTTTTTGTTTGTAGACCAAAACAGTTAAGGCCTGGAAGTACAGTGAATGGCTACATATGACCACCCCCAAGAGCTAAAGGTAGTCATCTCTCTCATGGATGCTGTAGGTGTAACCGTAACACAGGAAATTGTACAGCTGATACTACTAAAACTCATGAGGTCTTCTAACATCCCTTAATTCCCTGGACGAGGAATTTCATTAAGATCCAGATGCCTGTTCTGTGCAGATGCTTTTAAAAATGTCACATTTATCTGAGACATGGATGTAACAGCCAATACAGGATCAGATGTCTAAAGCTTGAAGGGTTTCCCTGTGTGTAAACTAATGCAAAACACAGCTCTGCACACCCAATGACATATCTTTCTGCTTACTAAGTCCTCCAGAAATCATCTTGCTAATATCAGCTACCTATATCAGCTACCCTAGGAGCATATACATAGGTACATGTCCTATATAACAAATACAATTATGCTAAAATAAAGTAGTATAGGTGTTCCCAACTTGAGTAGTTATGTAACACTCAACCATGGGGAAAGAAAAACAGTGAAAAATTGCCAGAAATACTGACATTAATTTTCCATTTCAAGAGCAATTCAGAGTGATTCCAAATATAGTTGGTCCTATTAAGAAAACAGTTCTGGGGTAACAGTGCAAACTGTGTCGTCATAAGAAAGAAAATCAGAAACATATGCTTCTAATGACAGAAGGAATTTTAAACAAAGTCAGCAATTCAGGGCTCTAAGAGAAAATCAGAGACAAAAGGGGAGAAAATCTCTTGTGTGCCAACCCCATCCTTTGAATGTGAGGTTTGGTAGTGAACTCTGTGCCTAGTCTTTCAGCTTCTAGTAAGAAAACCAACTTAACACCAGCAGCAAGACCTAGTAGGAGAAAATCCCACTTTGTGAGACCCAGACCACATTCCCTAACCTCTCACAGAAGTGGCCTCTTCAGTTCCCATGTTCCATCTCTACGGTGACATGGAGGTAGGAGAGGGGACAGTGACAGTCGCTGGAAGATTCCCCCTCTGAAGGGTGAAGTGTTCCCTGAGCAATGGCAGCCTAAATCAGCAATAATATCATGAAATACCCACTATTCCCACCCATCATCCAGAGACAGCAGAGAGCTCTCCCTGTGGGAATGCCAGGATCCTGTGTTGGCTTAGCTGTGCCTGAGCTTCTAGGACACAGATACGGAGAATTACCTTTGGAAGATTAAAGCTACATATATGGGACTTCGGGTCTGGATATAGCTGTTGAGGAGGCACTGGAAACCTAGAAGGGAGGCTGTGCAGCACATCTGCTGTGTCTAAAGCCCTGAGTCCACATTGCATAAGACACAGCCCTGCAACCCTCATAGATGAACTCAGCTTAGGCTTTTTTCCCCACTTTTGCTTTCGGCTGAGATTCTCAAGGGAGCCTCGAAGAGTCATGTAACCAAGTTCAATGACTCTGAATTTTCCTATTGACTAGAATAGCATTAGATCATATTACCCACGTCTATTTGTTAACGACGAGTACTCGATTACCCATGTTGATGCCACACGGCTTGGATGTGTGTTTTGTACACCATAAATGGCAAGGACGATGCCTTCAAGACATAAGCACTGCAGGATACACAGCGGCTCCACTCAATGGCAATTTTCTCATGTGCCCAAAACACACAGAAGGAAAAGTTTCAAACTTCACCAAAGTTTTCAGTTTCCCTCCCACTAACACACTTGTAGTAAACATAAAATCAGCCAGCCATTGCTATTACAGTTACGTTTTATCTTTACAAAGAACTGGCATTTCTATAGATAAATGCCAACAGAAGCTACATCTTTGTGGCTTGTGCCATATCCACGTATTTGTTGTGACATAAGAGAGCATTTTAAAAAATACGAAAAAGCTCTTTTCTCTTTGTTTTCAATTAGAAATGGCCTTTTATTCCTTTTAAGAGCAAAGTTGTGAATAGCTGCTGTTTTCTCTTCTAATTACCAAGTTTACAGCAGTTTAGAGCAGTCTGCTCTGGAGAGATGCCTCTTGACAAAATGTATCATGCCAAATACTGTGGCTGCACTGGGACTCTGTTGCTTTTGGTGGAGGGGAAAAAAAGGTCTTAGAATAGTTGAAAAACCCCATGCTGATGTGTGTCTTTCAAACAAAAACATCAGTATACATTAATTATTGTGTTCCATGTCCAGTCCAGCAAGTCTGAATCGGTTCCAGTTGCCCGCCAGGAATGGGTGCTTAGCTGAGGCTGTAAAGATGTACATGTGTAAGCCCAAAAGCTCCCAGTTTAATCCCTGGTGTGTCAGTCAAAGCAGAAGACACCACAAAGGTATGAAGATATTTGAAGCAGGGTGTTATTCTATTTGATGGGAACCAAGCAGATTATATATAGAAATTTTGGACTAATCTCAGAAGGAGCCAGTGCTGGCTGCTTTCAGTTGCTTTTGATTCAGTATGGAGCTATAATAGATGTTAGATTATTTGCTATTGCTTCCTGCTAATATCCTTTCTCAAAGTTATTGAACAAACTTTCAAGATTAAGAAATCATTTCTGCTATTTATATTTTTTTTAATGTCTTCAGAAAAGAACGTATTTGTCTCCAAGAAACTTGAATTCACTAACATCTCTCCTGGATGAAAAATGTAATGGGGAAGTAAAGGAGGCAATAACATCACTGTTTAATGTAATACTCCGTAATTTCAATTTGATAAAATATCTGGCAAAGTAAAAGCTAGGAATCCTTAAGAAAATGACTTCATAGTCTACTCAGTAACACAAATTGTCAGTATTAAAACTAACCCAGAGGTTCCTGTGCTTCTAAAAGTTTAA
Source organism: Piaya cayana (assembly GCA_013389865.1). Taxonomy (NCBI): domain Eukaryota; kingdom Metazoa; phylum Chordata; class Aves; order Cuculiformes; family Coccyzidae; genus Piaya; species Piaya cayana. Next base: position 129,299 of record WAAB01021443.1, read on the forward strand.
GAACTGGGCAATATAGCCAGATGTCTCTGACTGATAGACAGAGACACCGAAACATAGATTCAATCAAGGATTATATTAGGCTTTACTTTGAAAACTGGTTTTATTAGTGGGTTTAAATTTTAGTTGAAGAAGTACAGATCCCTAGTAAGGCCACTCTTAATTCAGAATAAAAAATTATTTATTCCGATTAAGCCAACGCCTTATGAATACAAGGCACAACTACAAAAAACCCAGAATTTCTAAATAAAAAAAAAACCTGTCACCACTATTTCCTTGGTCAAACTGCACACTAGGGTGGCCCATAGACTAAATTATTGTCTTCTGGTTTTTTCTTTATTAACAGATAATATCTGTACCTATAGATTTATTTCTTTTTATGGGTTTGTCTTCCTTCAACGCTCCTACTGAGCACAAACAAATGTTGTATGACTAAGCGTTATTAGAGTCAATCAATATGTATTACAGATGACAACTGCAGACTTAGTTGGCCAAATACAAATTAATTTATGCAGCTGTCAATTCAGGATATCTTGGATATATTTCAAACACAGAGGCTGCTGTTAGGTTTAACCTGGTACAACTGAAAGTGGGAGGGAGTGCAAATATTCTCTCATTTTCTTACGGTTGGTGCCAGCCCCCCTCTGCTAAATTCTGGTTCAAGACACCTAGAATTGTGACCTCTGTGAGATATAAAATACAATTGTGATTCATAGTCTATAAATGAAAACAGAAGGTAGAAAAATGCTAGGGTCACACATCACAAACACTCGCCCACTGATAAAATTATTGGTGCGATTTCATAGCATGGAGGCTGAAAATGCATAAGCTTGCATTCATAAAGCATTTTCACATGCAGCTAAGAGCAAACAACTGCTTTGGACAAAGAGTGCTCATGAAAACTGTCATTTCTGATAAGATTTGCGTTTCTACCTCCTTGAACTGACGTTTCTGGAATGCTTGTTTTTCCTCCCGGTACACTCTGATCCACTTAGAAATGCATATTTGATGATTTCTACAGCAAGTGAGATTTGAACTCAGATGCAGCTGTGTACCTTAAGGATGCTTCCAGCTGCCCAGATGAATCCTACCTTGCATTTACTAGTTTCCTTTATACTGTGCTTCACAAATTATAGCTCAAATTCACCACTCATACCCCAGTGTTTTATGAGTGAATGCCATGGATTTTAGTAGCATGAAAGTAAGATAAAGAAATATCCACTGAGGTGGTGCAACTGTGCACATAAATAACTTACTCGTCATCAAAATATGGTGTTCTTGTGGTTGGAAAATAACTGGCTCCCAACAGTACATCACAGTAACGATACAAAACACTGGATTCCTCTGGTTAATATTTCAAGATTAAGCTAGACAAGACAGGCAAAATAGAATACCTTGATAATATTTTGACAAGGACATCTTCAATTTGCTAATGCCATGAGACCTTTAAACAGCCTTTTACACTTCTTCCAAATGAAGAAATTACTTTCATGGAAAAAAATCTTAGTTTTGGACAAGATGAGGGAAAGGCTGTGGACGTGGTCTTCCTGGACTTCAGCAAAGCCTTTGACACAGTTTCTCACAGCATTCTGCTACAGAAACTGTCAGCCTCTGGCCTGGACAGGCACACACTCTCCTGGGTGGAGAACTGGTTGGCTGACCGGGCCCAGAGAGTGGTGGTAAA
>WAAB01021443.1:131366-178025 GCA_013389865.1 Piaya cayana
CCTGAGGGACATGGTTTAGTGTTTTGTGGGAGTGGTTGGACTCGATGATCCAGTGGGTCTCTTCCAACCCGGTGATTCTGTGATTCTGTGAAGATATTCCAGATTACCTATGAAGAATCTTGTAAGAAAAAAAAAACAGAAGAGGAAGGATTTTGCCTAACGAAGCTGCCGAGGACTACAACTTCAGCAGCTTTCAGGTATTGGTACGTTCTTGAAGATCTGGGCTGCAAGCACTTGCAACAGTGCGTTCCCTACTATGACTGCACTACCTGAAACTCTGTCTCTTATAAACGCTGCATCGCAGCGCTGCTTTGAACACAGTCACTGTGACTTGTAACTGCCCACATTAAACACTTTGAGGCAGCCTCACAGTCACATGTCCTCCCATACAAAGACTAATACACCTCAGTTTGTGTGATCTCCATAATCCCAAAGCAAAGGCACATGCTTGCAAATTAGGCAATTATTAGCTTTAAACACCTGGGCGTAACAAAGCCAGACCTTATTCACCAGGATATAAAGCCGAGTCATTTATCAAATCTTATTAAAGAGTCTTTATGCATCTTAACAATTCTTTATTTTCAGGTAACAGACAATGATGCATATAATCAGATATTTGTATCACTGAAACACAATTGCAACCATCCTCCTGAGTAATAAATACTGGAAAATAGGGCATCTATTCTCATTCTCCAGCTAGGAGCTCTGATAGGACCCCAACTTTGTTACTGCAGCTATACACAGGACACAGTCCACATAAAACTCATGTCTGGCACTGAAGAAGACTCCAGTGAGGGCTGAAAAAACTCTTCTGCTAATTTGAAAGCAACTTAGAGCAACTATTTCAGAAAGCAGCTGTTTCTTCCATAATGCATAGAGCTCTGAGCAATGACGTACATAACCCCCTCTGACCTGAGCCCTTCTCCTAGCATGGATACGCCATTTCTTTCAGTTGACTCAGGGTATGGGATGACCTTGAAGAAGAACAGTTATGCAAGGGGTCAACCATCGACTCCCAGAAGAAAAGACAGCTGCATTGTCACCCAGCAATTACAATGAAATGACTTATCACACTATAACCTACTTGAGCGAACTGTCTGCATACGCACAGCGTGAATGCAGGCTGAAACACAGAAATGCCACGCAATCTCACTAAAGCTATTACAGAGCACACTGCATGTAAATGAAACTGTGTAAGAACAGAGAAGATACAAGGGATTTTGTTTGTGTTTACTATTCCAGAGGGGATTTTTCTCTCTCATTTACTGTATTTTGGGATTTTTAAGATGCCTTGATCTGCCTCCCTACATCTGCTTACATCTAATCTAGCATGAAATACAATCCAGGCAGTCCTGGCTGCAAAGTCTTCCCCTGAGAAGTTTCCAGCACCACAGTGATCAAAAATGGCATCAGCTTTGTTTCAGGTTTCACATTTTTTTCATTCACATGAACTCTTTGCAGCAAAATGAGTTGCTTAACAAGAAGACAACTGCTAGTGCCAAGACACAACTGTCCTGTGCCATATCCACATATATAGGCTCAGATTCACTTTTGCCTGAAACCCAAGAAGGGCAATTCATCCAGTCTGCATCTCCTTGATTCAGGAGATGATCTCATGGTCTAAAGCTGATGTCAGCCTCCAGGCATGCCCAACTGTCCCCCTACCCTGAAGCATTTTGTAGATCCTGGCTCCTTTCCATGCCTAACCTGCTTCCCTAGCAGAGATGCCTGCAGTAATGCCGAGCAGTAAAGGTGGTTCCAAGGGCAGACACTGAGGTCCCACCAGACACCCAGGTCAGCCCAGCATGCATGGATACAGTGATGAAATGTAATCATGTGGGATTCAACAAATATATCCTCAGAAGGGCCTTGCTCTTCCATCACTTATATCCATGTCATTAATGGTACCAGTCAGTATTACCCCCTAACTGATAACTGCATGCCCAGGCACCCCAAGCTGCATTTGGGGCCGCAGAGCCCTGCTGGGGAGTGCTTTGGGATGCCCTGGATTTGCAGTTGGCTGGTCTTGGAGCACAGCCACACAGGGAGGGCAGAGTCAGCCTTCTGTCACTCCAGCGCAACTGCAATGGGATGAGCAAGCCAGGTTTTAACAAGTAAATCTACATAAAAGCTTTCTCTGAAAGTGATTACTTAATATAACAACCAGCTGTCTCTTCAATTCTTGCTGAGGCAGCCTATCTTCTCACCATTATTCACGGAGGGAAAAAAAAGTGGGTGTGGGGGGGAAGCAGCAAGCCTATTTTGTCTCTGGGATAAGCAAATCTTCAGAGAAATAACGATACCTGACAGAGATGCCAAGTGGTTTTTTTTTTTACTTTTTTCCTTTCCTAACCACCCCATTCATTTCTTTGCAGGAAAAGTAGCTCTTACTGCTGGGGTGTAAAGAGGTAATTAGTCATTAACTCCTTAAGCCCCAGCCCCGCAGATTTTTGTACATCAACTACACAATCCAATTACCATCATTTTTATTCTAGCACTTACCAACAGAGCATCTGCGCATCTCCACTTCAATTCAGCTGGCCCTACACACCAGCTATGTGACCTCACTCAGAGAAATAATTACCGCAAGAGAGCATCAATGGTACCAGCAGAACCTCCAGACTGGGAATATGGGACCATCCAGGCCTGCAAGGGCTGTATTTTTTGACCAAGAGACAGCCATGGCTTGAATAGATGGGTCCGTCTGACAAAGTCACTCAGGAACGTTCATTTGAATTAATTAAATGCCTGAATTTATGTCAGGGCACATTAAACTTCTGCATGGCCGATTTTATTCAGAATTAATGTAGCCTTTGATTCCAAGTTAAATTGCACAGAAGAGTTTAATAAGAGGTAACTAATGGGTTTCAAAACTAAATTTGGCTTCATCTTCCCAGAGGCTATTGAGTTAGTCCCAGAGAGATAAGCCTTTACATAGACAAGAATCTGGGACAGAGACATTTCAGGGGGAGTCTGTCAATGGGCTACTGAAAAGGAGCAAAGAAGCAGGTTTTGAAATTATCCTTCTAGTCTTCATGTTAATCTTGAGAAGGGGTGATTTTTTTTCCACATTTGCTACCAAGGCTGTCCTCTTTAGGACAGTGCTACTACCTGGGATGGTGCAAGAAGACCCTTTGGCCATCATCTGATTTATCAGAGAGCAGGGACACACACATTTTCACCCATTTTAGGAAAACTTTTCATGACTTTTTTGTTTACTTTTGAGATGGGTACAGCTCTGACCTCCCAGACTTTGCAGGAGGATGCCTCCCTACCTCTCTCCTTGCTCCTTATTATAGTAGCAGCTCACGTTTATCGGCACAAGCCTATAAGGAGTGAAACAGCCGCCTGGGCATGAATCCCTGCCTGAACATCCAGTCCCCCAGGCTTCTGAGGAAAGAGGAATGCAAAGCACTGGCAGAATTTTAGCTGACCTGCTAGAAACAGTTCAATCATGCTATTTAACAGGAAAAAATGGTCTGCGACCAGGCATGGCTCTGATTTATAATAAGGAATTTGATGGTGCTTCTCCCAGAGCATCTAGAAGAGCAAAGAGGAGAGGGTAAAAGTACGAGATACCTATATAGTTTAGAAATGATTTTTTAAATCCCTGTTCAGTAGAAACTAGTTAACACAGAGTATGATTTGATAGCTAAACAGTATTTAAATAATATTTGTTTAACAAGACACTTATTTGTGCACATTACTGCTATTAAGTAATCAACACACCTGGGTGCAGGGCTACATAGGCTTTATTGTTCCTTGCCTTGCTTTGCTCTGACTCAGCACTGAATCTGTCTGATTGTGCAGGTATTACCAGCTAGGAAGGTTTTCATGGTAAATAGTGGTGTAGCCAAGAAAGAAAAAAAAAACCAAAAACAAGGCATATTTTTCTTTGTCTGACTCTAACAAGGTTGTTTTTTTAATATTTAACTAAAATCTGAGATTGGTGCTTCTCTGCAGGCCAGCTCTTCACACTCCCTACTGCCTTCAGGAACCTGTCTAACGGCAGATTCATCTTCCAGCGTGTTCACACCTGCACAACTACCTTAAGTGGAAAAGATTTCCTCTATTCTGCAGCAAACAATGGAAAGGATTGCATTTACCCTTCTGCTCTAAACCAGAAAACGTTTGCTTTGAAAGCAGGTTATGGAACTTCCCACATCTCAGGTCAGGAAAAGTTTTTATCGCACAGTGTGTGCAGTCAGTCCCCACAGCCAGTTAGTTCAAAGAGCTGTAATAATCCTGTCCTAGAGATTCTGTTTTCTTCCCCAAGCAGATACTAAACTATAGCATGTTTTCCACAGCAAAAGAAACGTTAAAGCAAAAAAATTATGCAGCCCAGCTTCTCAATTAATTCTGTGATGAGACGTAATATTTTGCCCGGTGCCCAGCTACAGGTAGCCAGCACACTATTAGAAGAAACAGCAATCCTTGTGCACTCATGCATCATCTGGGCACTAATGGAATACATTAAGAAAATTCCCCTCATTATCTGGTAGCAAGCACAGGTGACTTTCACCCTGCTCTGAAGCATCATCCCTTCAGCAAAGTGAGCTCAACCTACTCACCAATTTCACTGGTAAGAATAACTGCCTAAAATTAGGCACATGCTTAAATGCTCTGTCAGGTTCAGGCTCCTGGATTAGCTGCAGACTTAGTCTCTCCTGGCACCGCACTTGACAGCGAACTCCTTCCCACTCTGTCCCCACCCATCTGAGTCTTCAGGGAATGTTGCCATGGATTTTCACGGGACACAAAAGAGTCCATATTGGAAGAACCCTGTTAAGGTTGCTAGGTGTAAATATTGACTTAACGGCTCTTCCGCCTTTTTTCTTTTTTAAGAACAGATTTGTTGGCCATGGCTGGAAAAATAAAATGATGGAGTATGCATGATTCACTCTGGCACTCACACAAACATGCAGATCAGTTGGCTGGCAGCTCACTCCTCTTTTAGCAGAACCTTGCTTCTAAAGTGTGTCATTTTGTTTTGGCAGCAAGAGCATCCAAGCCTATAGAGAGAGAAAATCTCCTGTCTTCCATGTACTTCACGTGGGGACCGTTGACCTTCCCCAACATAGAACATTTGATTAGTACTTCCAACAGTTGCGACACACAGAAGGACTGAAAGGATGCTGCAATCATTTCACACTAAAAACCCAACCCAGAAACCTCCCTTCTTGGCCCAACTCTTCTGAGTCTACAGATATGAGACAAGACTGCAAAAGGAAATGTAAGTAAAACTTTTTATTTTAAAGCTTTTTTCACAGACCATACACACTCACAGAATCATAGAGTAGTTTGGGTTGGAAGGGACTTTAAAGATCATCCAGTTCCAACACTCCTGCCATGGGCAGGGACACCTTCCCCTGGATCAGGTTGCTCAAAGCCTTATCCAGCCTGGTGTTGAACACCTCCAGGGATGGGACATCCATAGCTTCACTGGGCAATCTGTGCCAGTGCCTCACCACCATCACAGTAAAACATTTCTCCCTAATATCTAATCTAAATGTCTCCTCTTTCAGGTTTAAACTGCTACCCCCTGTCGTATCCCTGCACTCCCTGATAAACAACCCCTCCCCAGCTTTCCTGTAGACCCCCTTTGAGTACTGGAAGGTTTCTATAAGATCTCTCTGGAGCCTTCTCTTGTCTAGGCTATACAACCCCAACTCTCTCAGTTTGACCTTACAGGAGAGGTGTTTCAGCCCTCTGATCATCAACATGGCCTTCCTCTGGACTCCCTCTGATAGATCCTGAATGCAGTACTCCAGGTGAAGTCTCACCAGAGCAGAGCAGAGAGGTGGAATCACCTCTGTTGACCTGCTGGCTATGCAGGATGTCAGCAGCAGAAGTGAGAAGGGGGGGACTAAGTGTTTTCGTCATTGGATTCATGCTTTCATCACCAGGTTCCGCTTCCTAGTACTCGATGCACAGACTTTTAATCCTGAATTTAAAAAACATTTTTTACAATTACTTCAACACACTGCATCATTCAAACCCTTTTGCGTATTTATTCTGTCAGATTGGATGATTTGTCAGGACAGACCTCCTTCAGGTCAGCCTGAGAGTACAAAGTACATGTGATATTTTGTGTGTACCAGTTCTAGACACAGCCAGCACAATCCCTGGCTGTCCCTATAAGCCTGCTCACTGCACACAAGAGCACGAGCAGCTCACATGAAATCTGGCAGAAGCTGCAGGGGGTATATTCTGGAATCCCCAGTAGAACCTCATTTGACACACAACCAGGGGAACAGATGAAGACTTGCATTTCACACCACTTGGCATATGTCTACCAGAAAGCAAGTATCTCATCCGCAGGAAGAGAAAAATGTAATGATCCTGTATAGGAGTAAGTCCATTATCAGAGATCCTGCTCTAAGGAACACAGGGAGTTTGCTTGTATTTGAGCTGGTAAGAGTGCCCTTTTGGACTTTCATCCCACTAGAGTTTAATCATCCCCAAAGGCATAATGCAAAACCAGAAAGCAAGATCAACACATGCATATTTACGTTTGCTTTGCATGTATCCTCTGCGACTCTACACTTTCCTCAAAGTGAAGAGGGACCAACGCCTCCTGCCAGGCATCCCCTAGGTCCATCTCCTTCAGAAGCGGAGGTTTAGTGCATGGCTTGTTAAGGCTGCAGCTCCTCACAACCAAGCAGGGCAGCCCAGGCCTTTGGCATCCTACCCACTAGCTAGACTACACACAGGCTAACCTTTCCCACTCTATGTTAAGCTACCAGAAACAAAAGCAAGGACACTTAGATACCTTTTGAGCTTAGCAATAGCTTCTCAAGATTCACTCTATCTCTCTCAAATTGATTTTTTACCGACAGCTTTTGAAGCAGAGTATTCATAAGCAGGGAAACTGGTTGATATTCCCTCACCTCAACTGCAGGCAGATCCAGTTTGTTATTTTCTAAGTGTTTCCTTGGTGGCACGTACAAATTCAGTACTGTTGCTGCTAGGAAAGTGGTCTATTTTCAGAATAAATAATTACATGGAAAGTTTGTATTAGCAACAGCTAAGTAGAAGACATCAGGAGATTAAAAAAAAAGGAAAAATCACTCTTAAGGTCATAGACCATGCATAGGACAAGAGACCAAGGAGACCTAATTGCATGAAGTTAAGGAATTTTCCACCCACACGCTTTCCTGCCCTTATAGCTGGAATAGCGCAGCCCAGATCCTGCCTCCTGGTTTCTCAGGAAATTGTTTGCAGAGAACAGAAACATTTTACAACACAGGAGCAAGAAATAACCTCAATGATTTCTATGCTCTACTAGCTAAGCATCAAAGCTGATGCATGGCAATCCTTACTGCATGCCAATACTGCTGCTCTTATGCTCACACATGAGTATCAGGAGACAAACCCATACAGACAAAGACTGTTTCAAGCTGTCAGATATTGACCATAATTATCAATAACACTACACAGCAAGACAACATGCTGTGTTTATCACTGGTTTACATGGACTTGGTGTGGGTCCAGCAGTGGCAAGACCGCTTTAGCAAATGCCTGGAGCTGTTTGAAGCCTCATTTATCCCCTTCTACTGAAAAGGATCCCCTCTGCACACCGAGGCGGCCAAGTTTGCTCTTGAACCTGCTTGATTTACACTCTCTGAGCATTTCATTCAGAAGTATCTAGTTAGTTTTAAAGACTGAGAATCAGTTTTGTCTTATGGTGCCCAGATGATTCACCACCAGCTTCTACATGACCAAGATATGGGGCAAGAAGTCCCACTAAGATCAGCAGCACAGCAGGAATCAGAGTGCCCAAGTCTAATGCAGACTCTATATAATAGCATTACCTTCATCGGTCAACAAGTGAAGGTACTTTCTAAAGTTTAAAACAAGCTACATGGACCAATTCTGAAGTAATTGATCTCCTTCCATTTTCTAGAAAGAAAGTCGAGGTGATCAGAGTGCCTCAAGTCAGGTGAGATGAATCCCGCCTCCAGGATGTAAGATGAGGAAGAGGTAAGGATCAAGTCTCCAATAACTATGCTAAATTCACAGTAGTCATGAGATGACTCTTTCTTATCCGTGTGTCCCAGCCACAGTCAAAGAAAAAATACACAGTGTGGACAACCCTTATAAAACAGAAATTGCTCCTGACAGTCACTTCCAGAAGCGGCAGAGGTACCTCTCCATGGTACAGCCTACCACCATCTCCTATATAACAATCCATAGCATGCCTAATTAGCTTTAGAGCAATTAATGAATACACCATTTTAAGCACTTGGAAATTATGACCATGTCTTGCTCTCTTCAAAGCCAGTGATCCAAGTGCTGGTAGAACTAGAGGACAAGGTCTTTTAAGGGCATCATAGCTTTTACTTCAGCCTAACTCCACATCTTTTGCACTTTGCAGTCATCTAACTGTATCCATGCAACAGAAAAACAGATCATTTCTTGAAATATTTTCAGCATGATTAAAACTTGGGTCATTGTCTGCCTGTGATGGGTTGAACAACCTGTCAGTCACACTTGTCAATCACTGTTCCTGCTCCTTAAAAGTTTAACCAAAGTGAAGAAGCAGAAATGAAATTCTTATACTTACTTTCTCAGGACTGCAATCTCATTCTCTATGCTGCTTTCCTTTCCCTTCAGTGCCTTCTTGGGAATGCACTTGACTGCAAAGAGTTTCCCACTCGCTCTCTCTTCAGCCAAAACAACTTCAGAGAATGCACCCCTGAAAGAAGAAAAGAAAAAAGCCAATTTTAAATGTCGCCTTTTACTTGGCAGCCAATAACTGAAACAGAACCATCAAGTTCTTGTTCTTTTAGTGTCTTTTGATAACTGCTCTTGTAAATCACAGCAATGGCATCAGAAGCATCTTCCTTTGCTTTTACAAACATATGCAGACATCCACATTCACACAAAACATTACAGGCTTACCAAATATAACAATTCTAATAAAGACCCATAGTCCCATAGAAGTACAAGCAAAGCTTGAAAATCAGTGAATACTAATTCCACACTCAGGAGTATGGTCTGCTGTCTGGCTGTTGATTTGATAAATGATGTACTTTTCCCCTTCCTTAAGTTTTAGGATGTTAAATTCACACAGCAGCACAAAGTACCCAGGACTAAATGACGCACCCATGTCAAGAGTTCTCCCAGTTCCCCAGCAACCACAAGAGGTCAGAGACTCCACTTTGGCCCTCCCTGGCAGCCCAGAGCATCTCCTCACAGTTGGCTCAACCCTGACTTGGATGGGGAAGCAGCATCAGAAATTCTCTATGTACACAGTATTATTCCACAACACAAACTGTTGTGTGTAATCGCTCAAGCCAAAGAACCTGATTAAATCACAAGTTCAAATGTCAGCCTTAATAGCAGCCTCCCTACAGTTACCTCAGAGAGGATTATACAAATAAAGAAACCTCATCACTAATTGCCAAGAGTAGGCAGTGCCCCTCTTTCATTAGGTTATTCCATAACAGTGTATTATTTCTTGCATTCTCATCATTTCCTCCAAAACATTTGGGTCTGACTGAGAAGAGCCCAAGACATTACAGACAGTGGTATATACACTTTTTTGCTGTTCTCACACTGTTTTCTGAGCATTCAGACACTGTTGGTCTGGACAAACCTTTACTGTGGCACATTAAGACTGTTCTCGTCCTAATGTTCTGGTGCTCGCTACTGTTATATCAGCAAGTTACTGGGCAAGACAGAGCACTGGCCTGATGAGGAACAGAAAGTCTTTGCTCCCGCTCACCAAAATCTCCTCCTGAAGCACCTGTTTTCATAGAATCATAGAATCATAGAATAACCAGGTTGGAAGAGACCCATCAGGTCATCGAGTCCAAGCCAAGGACTTGTCTAAACAGATTACAACTGAAGGATCCACCAGCTGAATGTTTATACTTTATTTATACAAAATAAAAAGAGACAGACACCTTTGTTGTTTTCCCCCCACCAGTAGATTATTCTGCTCTTCTATATAAACCATTAAGGTTTTATCTCAGCCCCATTTGTCTACAACCAACTTTCATTGCCTACAACTGACTTTCATTCCCCACAACTTTGCTTATCTAGATGTTTGTACATAAACAGAAGTGTTTCCTTTCCTAGTCAGCCTCTTCCTTCTTAAGTTGTACACTTCCATGACAAAACCAAGCAGCTGTGACCTCACCAAAGGTTCCCGAGTTGTGAAATGACCAAATGAATCATAAAGCCCATGCATAAGTGGATAAGCAAAAGGAAGAGGCTGTTGTTTTTCAAAGAAAGCTCTGAAAAGCTTTAGTAGCCAGCAGTGATGACGAAAGAGTGACATAAAGTTTAGCAAAGGATTAAGAGACTTTTGCAAACTGCTACAGCAGGTGTTTGACAGTATCTACACGTAGCAGTGACCCTCTGAAAGGAGAACGTTTTGCCTCATTTGTGCCAAAAAGGATGGTGATCCACGCTCTGACCATGTTTATGCCACTCTAACAGGAATAAATGACTGTTTTCTCTTTTCTTTATAATCTACCACAACACATCAGAGCATCAAAGGCTCCAATTCAGAGTCCAAACAATTGCTCCTAATGGCTTTTGCAATAAAGAAATCAAGCCACCAAGTGTTTTTCAAGACCTATGTTCTTCTTTCCTATTGCCAACAGTCCTCAGTTATTTGATTCACGAAATGAGGTTTTCGTTCTGATCCTCATGCCTGGGATAGCCAAGTCAGAATTGCAATGAAATCCTTTTACTGGAAAGCCCTAAGACCTCTCAGTGCTTATCAGCTTCACTTGCAGACCACGGTGCTCAGAAACTCATAAGATTGCTCCCAGCTAACCCCTTAAGTCCCAGCCACTTAAGCTTTCAACACTGCACTTCATTCCAGCTGCGGCTTGAACAAGCTTTAAGTTAAATGCTGTTAAAACCAGCATATTCATACCAGTTGTTTACTGATGATATAACTTCCCCAGTGTTTATGAAAAACACAGACAGCTCCCATCCAGGTTTGGATTTCATTGCTGTTTTCACACAAGAAAATAAAGGAAATCCCTTTACATCCTGCTACGCAATTAAGCTAGCTTTGGAAATGTCTTTAATTCATAGAATCATAGAATCACAGAATCATAGAATCAAAGCATAGTTCGGGCTGGAGGGGTCCTTGAAAACCACTCAGTTCCAACCCCCCCGCCATGGGCAGGGACACCTCCCACTAGACCCAGCTGCCCAAGTCTCCATCCAACCTGGCTTTGAACATTTCCAGGGATGGAGCAGCCACAACTTCCCTGGGCAACCTGTGCCAGTGCCTCACCACCCTCTCTGTCAAGAATTTCTTCCTAATGTCTAATCTAAATCTTTCCCTTTCCAATTTAAAGCCATTCCTCCCTCATCCTATCACTACATGCTCTTGTAATTACAAGGATGAGGGGGAGCGGGTATAAGCTGGAGAAGGTCAGATTTAGAATAGACATTAGGAAGAATTTCTTCACCATGAGAGTGGTGAGACACTGGAACAGGTTGTCAAGGGAGGTTGTGGCTGCCCCATCCCTGGAGGTGTTCAAGGCCAGGTTGGATGGGGCTTGGGCAGCCTGATCTAGTGGGATGCCCCTGCCCATGGCAGTGGGGTGGAATTAGATGATCTCTGAAGTCCCTTCCAACCCTAACTATCCTATAATTCCATGATCTTTAATGACCCTTCTGACCCAAACCATTCTATTAATTCTACGATTTTGCCAGATTTCTTTCTTCACTTAGCAGGACAGCCGTGGGATTCGATGGTGAAACAGCCTCTGTGAATTAAAATCAAATTTTTTGAGATCTCCGAGGTGTTCTCAAATATGAAAATATCTCACTAACAACTCTTCTCATTAAAGCACAAAACAAGCTGAACCTCAGCTAAGGCATTCACTCACACATCAAGCCTTGGCACTGACAGGTGGGTTTTTGCATCGAGTTTTATATGAGGCAATGTCATGAAATTGCTGGTGCTGGGAAGAGCCTCTGGGCAATTACGAGGGAGAACTGGGGTGGATCTGCCGGGAAGGCAGGAGGGAGATGTGAGGCGGTCTCTGCTATCCTGTGCACTTTATATGTTATGATGTTCACAGACCAAGGGGTTGGGGTGGGTGGAGGGAAGCAACAAGACAATGGACAGAAGAAAGATAAGTGAAGTGCTGGAAGAGAGAAGGAACAGATGCAGTTAGGGATCAAAGAGCTAAACACAGACTGACAGGAGTGAACAGTATAAGGCAAGAAGAAAGAAAGGGTAGCAAGGAACATCAGCACAGAAAAGGCAGCAATGACACTCCTGGAGTCTGCTGGAGTTGGCACAGTCAGAAATAATAGTGTATAGATGGGCAAGCAATTATCATAATTTCAAACACACAGCTGAATTCATCCACCTTTAACAATCTGGTCCAGACCCATTACACCCCTCTTGACTCATGCATGAATAGATAAATACCAGAGAGAAAGTCAGAAAGATAAGGCTGCTCATTTTCTTGCTAACAGCAATACATCCTACAGAAAAATCTCTGCCTCCTCAAAAAAGTTCCTCAGAACTACTGACCTGGCAGGCTTTCTACAGAAGATTTCTCTCCCGAAGAATTAATATGCCCTTTCAAATCAAGACATTTAATGAAGGAAGGTATTTATCTCCAAGAATGTATTACAATTCTTTATTGAGGGTTAAAAATGAATTGTGTCTGAAGTTCTATTAAAATGTTTGGGTTTGGAAAAGGTTGCATTTTACACCATCAAACTGACAGGACACGGTTTCTATTAAGAATCATCAAGCAGTGTTACATGATAAAAAGGAAAAAAAAAAAACCACAATACAAGAGACATTGGACAACCAAAATGCTACACATCCGCAGCTCAGAAAGGGCTCTGGACTAACATCCCACTTCTCCTAGGAGGTACTGCATGGTCTGTATAAAGACATGATGCTCCCAAAACCTCTTATTTGCAACTCCCTATATGCCAGTATCTCCGTGGTCATAGCAGCAAGCCAGAAAAAGATTAAAAAATCTCACGGTGAATCCTCTATTTTGAATTTTGAGATTGAAATTTTGTGCATCAAAAAACACAGTTTCTGTGAAGTACACGGGTAAACTGGAATATTTTTTATCCAGTGAAATAACAAGGAAGGTTTTTACTCTGTGAAAATATTTGGGGAGTTTTATCCTCCTTTCACCCCCAGAAGTGTTTTTAAAAGTATTTTCACACTCTGATATAGAGTAAAAAAATTATGGAGAAGAGGTTAATTGATTAAAAGTTATGATTTTAAGGGTGTTTGCAATGGCTGGGATGTCCCGTTCCATTGGCTGGGAAATAGGTAATTGCAACATTTCTGATATGCCTGGGGACAAAGCTTTCACCTCACTGAAGAAGGGCTTTCAAACCTCTTCAGGAGTTTTCCTTGTCCTTCCTGAAGATGACTGCAAACAAATAAAAAAGCATCACGGTTTTGAAGAAATAGGACAGAAGTGGAAATAGATAAATTAGAAACTTCTGCAAAATTAGATCACCTTTAGGTGCTGAAATACATGTGTGGTAACCGAACCTATTTTTTAAAGTTCTGAACATGTTATCATTTACCCTAGATGACTGACACTTTTCAAACTTTTAATTAAGGCATGGAATAATTTTAACGATCTAGATAATTCCTATACAAATTAGGAACAATGTAAGAGAAAAAAAAAAAAGAGAGGTTATGTGACTTGATGTGCCACATTCAGATAAAGGCAAATCATAAAAGACAGTTGAGACGTTCTGACCCCTCAACCTTTTTCACCCATGTGGACTAGGCAGGATCCTATGAGATGTCAATCTTTTATGGTTTTAATTTGTTTAAGTTATTTCTCATCCAGTTATTTTCTTTAATCTAGATTTAAAGATTAGGATTTCAAAATTATCATTGGAATAAAAATGGCAAACTTATCCAGATTGGATTTTCTACTAGAAATCAACAGCAGCGAGGTTAAGCTACCCTGGAGATAAAAGCAAAATAAAGGCTAAATAACTTTTTCCTTCATCTTTTTCAACTGTAATTTAATACGAGAACAGTTTTTAAAGTACAATGACCAACATTCAATAAATTCAACATTCACAGTGCTACCACAGCAAACTTTCTCATTCATCAAAATAAAAAAGTGCTGTCACAAAAATAATGACAAAATGAAGACAAAGAGTTGATGGACAGATAAAACTTAATTTTTCTATCACAAAGGTTTGCAGATAACTCCCATGTTGAGAAGTTTTCCATTGCACTAGCAGGTACTCTGTCATACCAAATCAACAGACATAGTTAGGAAACAAATTTCACATCTTCAGGCTGTGTAAAGCTAATGATCTTAATTATGGTACAGTTGGCTTTACAGTTGGCAGACAAACCCTGTGAAAAAACAGTGAACATTCATCATTTGAAAAATACACCCTCTCCACTGTGAAGATCACCCTAAGACAGGAGACCCACTGAATCAAAGGGAGACCAAACAAGTCAAAGGTAATTTCCATAGCGTGGCTTTGGCCAATTCTGCTCCTTGACACCCAATGAAAGTGAATTTGAACTGCACTACAAACAGAGGTAAGTACAGAAGAAAAAGTCTTCTCTGGCATTTTCAGTTTTTCCCTTGGACCTCAAGGAGTTAACTGTGGGATGAGCTCGAGGTCTGTGTAACCAACACACACCAGGGAGATTCCCCACAAAGTATTTTTCTACTAAGCAATTTTTCTGCACAAGTCATGTTCTATTTCTTTTTATTAAATTTTCTACTCAGTCTTTTCTGTACACACATCCTCACTCTCCCACATTGTTATTCACCAGTGAAGAGCAAAGGAGAAGGCTTTTGGACTGTTACATGCGGTACAGAAGTCAAATATACCTATATATTACCAAAAGTCAAATATAAATTCACAGGAAAAGAAACACACTCCCTAGTCTGGTTGCAGCCATCTATTCTTTAGAGGACAAATGCTTTTTCTAGCTATTTTCATTCATCAAAAATACAGCCCTAACTCTGCAGCCCCTTCTATGGCAATGCTTCCTCTGCCTGGGCAAGAGCAGAACAACCAAGATTGCTGTATTAACACCGGTATTTTTAGCCTCACTGTTCATTTAGCTTCCACTAAGCCACCCAGCAACTACTGAAAATGCCATTTTCTACCTTGGGGTCCACAAGCGTCTGCTGTAACACCACACACGGTCCTGCTCTGGGCTGTGTCTGACCCTGGTTACCCTCCCCAAGGCTGGTCTTGATCAGAGCCCACAGTGATGCTTGGAGCTGGAGCTGCTATTATCCATTACAGATGATTAAGAGCTCGTCCAATTGTGCCAAAATGTTGTTGCTATAGTATCATGGGAACTTAAACAACGATGGTAAGTGGCAAAAATATGCTTTGCTGAGTGTTTCTGTAGCAAGGTTCTCCTTTCTGGACCACTGCTGTGTTCCTCTGTGTCCTGAGACAGTGCCCCAAGCCAATACCCACAGCATTTTCTCAAAGCTAGAAGTCACATTAAGACTAATGGGGTTTTCCAGTGAGCAGCTGCTTCCCCACAGTGTGAGTGGAGCCCAGGAATCACCAGGGATGGGCAGCACATCCCCAGCTCCAAACTTCATCTTTCCAGCCACCTTGCTGCTCCCTCTCTAATATAGTCTTTGGAAGAGAGGAACCATATCAATACACAGATCTCTGCTGTGGCTTATGGCCACAACTTTAACAGAGGCACCTAACAATATCATATTACAGGTAGAGCTTCTTCTTTTCCCACCTTATAAATCAGTTTGGTTTTCTCCCGCTATTATAGGGTGACTCGCAGCAACAGAGTGAGCAGCACAAAGCTTTCATATTGCGTAGTTATCAAAAATGTTTGGATTTAACTTCCAGGTTTTTGGGTACTATTATCTACAATTACAACTGCTTAGTGCTTTGACTGCATTTTTTCACCAGAGTCAGCAGCAAGAATTTTAGCATCAATTTAAGGTTTATCATTTCTTCCAATTTAGCTGCTTGGTATTTTATTTTCTCAGGAGAAGGAACACCACCACCATCCAAAAAAAAACCCCAAACACCCCAATACCCACAAAAAAAAATGGAATTCAGATTGAAAATCTATGCCAGCTAATTAAAGGAAACTTAGAGAGAGATGTCTATGAAGCCAGAGGAACAACAGATTAAAGTTGCACATAATAAAACATGAAATTATGACAATATACTCAAGGTTGTTTCCTTCACATGCCTGCTCCTTCCCCTGGACCACTTCCACCAGAACACAATCACCCCCGTAATGGGCAACAATAATTTTCACCCGAGGACAAATTGCTGAAAATCATTGAAACCATTCTGCAGTTGAAATCAGTTCTTTACTCTACAATGAATTTCAAGTTCACAACGGGGCACGGTACACACCACCATTACTCTGTGTCACTGAGAAACTCCCTTCCCTTCCTTCGAACAGAATGTTGAGAGGCATCAGCAAAGCTGCTCAGTTTAATGGTTGGACTCGATGATCCGGTGTGTCTCTTCCAACCTGGTTATTCTATGATTCTAAGTGCATCCTAGCATCCTCAGCACTTCTTGCCCACTGCTTCCAATGAGCCAGCTCAGCTCCCACTTCAGGAGCCAGCAGGGAAACACCAAGTTTGAGATCTGTTGTTGCAACAGAGACAGGAGAGCAGAGCGCCTCTGGGATGGTTTCCAGCCATGCAGATGGGAAATCCTGCAGTGCCTGGTGCACTCCAGCTCATACACCAGCAGGGTGAAGGCAGGGAAGCACATGGGTAACAAGACTCCTGGGTGAAAAAAACCCAAGCCATTACACACAGAGCAGAGCAAGGAATATGGGTTTGATTGCCATAAAACATAGGTTTAAAGATGAATAAAACACATAAAGCACATAAATTAAGCCAAAAAGAAAATGTTCTGCAGAATCTCTTCTCTTTCTGAGATTAACTGATTTGTTTTAGCTGCCTGGTGAATGCTAATTTAATAGGATGCTATGCAGTCTGTTCTGAGACAGTGATGCATGGATGCTAAAAAGGGAAACGGGCCCAGCGCAGATCCCCAGTCGTGTTTGTTATTACAGTCCTCTTCTTCCCTGAACTCTTTGCTTTTTTCTGGTTACTCCTGACCCTTATTAGAAAGGGAAGTGTTGTCTTTAAGGGCCTCCTACATTTACATTACATCCTCTGCCACAATCACAGTAAAGCTATCCAGAATCAAAAGCAAAACATACAGCTTGCTTTATTGAGCTTTTCCTTCCATTATACACTTCACAAATGAGCTGTTAAGCAGTATATTCTCTCCACTGATGATCACTTTCTTTCCAAAGTGAATATTTAAGTACCTTTTTTCCACTTTCATCTTACAAGCTCATTGTCACCCAGGGATTATCTGATGGCAGCATTCTCATGAGGAAATAAATTCTCTTTTTATAATAATGACCTCAAACCTTTCTTGAGGCATAAGTAATCTCCATATTGTTTTTCCAAGTGTTTCTCTGTTCTGACACTGATATATGCAGGGTCTACTTGATTTCTGGAGATCTTATCTGGCCATATAAAGCAGATAACATCAATTTGAAACAGCATGATTCTTCTGCTACATGGAAACTTAAATTACCTGGCACAGCCTGGTAGTGTCCAAGATGCTGTCTCAAGTAAGGAACAACTGGATGACATCACATCTTATAAAGCAAAGTAAAGAATCACAGAATTATACAATGGTTTTGGTTGGAAGCAAAAGGAGGCAAGAGGGACAGATCAGCTGAAGACGTTCATAGTGTGGGCACTTGGAAGCCTAACATAGACAAATCTCCTCTCCAATGAATAAAACCTGAGCACAGAATAACCTACATGTTCAAAACAAAAGTAGAATTACGACTTGTAAGGCTTCTATGCCCATAATCACAGCACAGTTCCTGTTTATTTAAAGAAAAAAAATTATATTAGTCAATCCGACCATGAAACCAAGATATATCTCCTAGGATCTGCTTTTCCAGTTTAATCCATTAAATACAAACTACAGCCCCCAGTCAGGAAGCAGTCTGCATGAACGTGATGAGCAGCCACTGAAAGAGGAGGCCACAGGGTTCAGAGATGTCACAAGCACAGCTGAACAATTCCTATTGTGTAAGAGCCTTTCTGCGCTGCTATGAAACTCTAATTGGCTTGTTCTCATCCTGTTGCTATCCATCCTGCCGGTTCTGCATATCTGTTTTAAATATTTGGACTAAAAATGATGTGTATTTTGTATCTTCGCCCACTCTAAATTGCAGTTTGCAATTAAAAAAAAAATTATGGAGACACAATTCAGTATAATGGAGTGCAAATTGTTTTGTAGCTCAGAATTGTGGTCTGGTAGGAAAAGGAACCGTAGAATACCCCGAACTCCATCTGCAGCCTTACTTCCAATGGCCACCTCTTCAAACACTAGAAGAGTATTTGCTTTCCTACTCGCCAGCCTCTTGACTCATGCATCCACATGTGGTTTCATGTCTGTGCTGAGGTACATTAAGAAACCTTAGCAAACTGGTTTGTCTAGTAATCTGAAGCTTGAAAATAAACATTTTGGCAAAGATTGTTTCAGTGTAACTGTACGCAGGAGTCACCAGGCACTTCTGAAACTCACAGATAACTCTGTAAAAAAAGCATTGCCACTCTCCACGCATGCAAGCCTCAGACCTGTTCTTACTCAAACCTCAGTGCAAAAAGGATTTTCCTTTCAGTTTCAGTTGACAAGGAATCTCTCTGTGGCTTCATGTTTAAGGTGCTGTGGTGAGACTACTGAGGCTAATCACAGAACTGATGCAGCATCAGCACGGTTTTTCCCCCATAAATTTGTTGTCATGAGCCTCTGCAATGCTCTGAAGGAACATTTTTTTTTGATGTCACAGAGTTATGATGGGACTGGCCAAAAGGAAATTCCACAGGAGATTTAGGGAATCAGAAGCTGTACCAGCTTCCACCCCAACGTAAGCATTGATCTAGATGCAACAAGGAGCATAGGAGGCCTAGCAACACAGGTCCTGTGGCTTTATTTAACGCTTTTAACAGCAGGAAAGCCCAGTGACACATGAAGAAATCCCATACCCTGAGGAGAAGAACCATTCATGCCTGCTGCTGCTTTGCCCATATGATGGTAGAAGACAGCATCAGTAGGCAAGGAGTCCCTCCAGCATGACATGTGAGGCAGCGAAGGCCATTAGAGAACCACAGCAGTGAAAAGGTGCTGGTGTTTCCCACAGTTCTTCTGAAAGGAGGACAGACTTCCAAACCCCGAGAGTTGAGTCTAGTCCATGGAAGCCATTAAGAGAGAGACAAACACTGACATCTCTTGTCATACCATCCATAAAAGGCTTGAGAATTCTGGTTTAATAGCAACCAGTTTAGTCTTCAGATAAAACAATCACTAATCTCTTTGCCAGCCCTGCAGGTAAGGGGATGAAAACTGAAGACCTCCAGATCCACCTAGGCAAGCTGCTGCTAGGGAGCTTCACCTGACTCATCAGAGCTATGACAGACTCTCTGCTGCCCACAGCTTCAGCACATCATACAGACACATTTCAGTGCTGGGTTACTTGTACCTCAGTCTTCATCTCCCGTTCTCCAGTGATCAACAGCACAGGAGGAACTATGTCAGTGCCCCTGCCAGCTCACAAACACCAACGAAAGTCAAGTGCTGCATAGGGATGACCTTCTGTGTTGGAAAACTTCAGCAGAAACAATCTGACAGCAACGTTGATTCCCTTTATCTAAAATGTAATCATAGCACATTATAGTCTCATAATACAATGTCGAGTTTCCTAGGAGATGACTGCCATGCACCCAACCTATTTTTAAAAGTCAGATTCCTCAGAACTCATTTCCATCTCAGGTTGTCACACTACACACGCATCAACAAGCACCACCAGAGCGCTTCACAGCTCCCATGCAGGTCCAGATGACCCAGCCCAGACATTAGGCATCAAGACTGAGAAGTACCATAATATAACAGGGAGTGCAGTGACAGGACGAGGAGTAATGGTTTAAAGCTGAAAGAGAGAAAAATTAGATTAGATATTAGGAAGAAATTTTTTCCTGTGAGGGTGGTGAGGCACTGGCACAGGTTGCCCACAGAAGTCGTGGATGCCCCATCCCTGGAGGTCAGATATGGTTCAAGGGTAGGTCAGATATGGCTTGGAGCAACCTGATCTAGTGGAAGGTGTCAGGCAGGGAGTTGAAACTGGATGATCTTTAAGGTCCTTCGCAACCCAAACCATTCTATGACTCTATTCTACACCTAATGAGATGGATGAGGGTGGGGAGAGAACACAGCTCTTCAAATTCAGCGATAATAATTTCTCTGTTTCTTTGGAAATTTTTGCCTAATTTCAAACATGAATAAAAAGGAAGAAGCATATTATCATCCCAGGTGACACTCACCCCAGAAGATTGAAGTTCTTCAGAAGGTTTGCAAAAGAGCTCTGGCAAAGTGACAAGGACCAGGCAGGACTGCAGGATTCTCTCTCCGAATGCACTGTAAAGATTACCTTGAACTAATTCCCCAAAATACTGCAAGGGGCAGGACACTGGCCACAGCTGAGGAATTAAGCTGAGTCTGGTCCAGCTGTTAAAAGCTGCCCCAAATTGTGTGTGGTACAGATGTGCTGTGGTTGATACAGCAGACTACATAAGAGATGGGCTGCAGAGTATTCAAAACAAGTTAAAAGTTGATTAAAGAATAAAAACTAGAAAGATTCCACTCATCTGACCTCCTGGTGAGCTTCTCTTTATTGTAACTGAAAGGACTTGGAGGGGAGGAAGGGTTGTCTACTTAAACCTGACAGCAAATGCACAAGTCAATCCCTGGGGTCACTTTAGGAATAGATCAAAACAAGACAGTGTTTCACCCCACTGTGATCAGATGGGGAGGTTCACTACAAAGAAATAAGCACGGAGCCCTTTAAAATGTGACAGATCAAAAGGGTGTATGTGAAACTTTTGGAATACAAGAAAAAGTTTGAGACTTCCTTGGGGAAAACAGATTTGCTTTCTGCTATGAGTAAAAGCCTGACTGGATTAGAAACTTTATGCTCTCTTTGAAACAAAGCTCTTGTCCCACCAAAATATTTCAGTTTCTAAGTGAATAATAACTCATTGCAAACAAATGAGGATTTGTGGATCCTGAAATGTAAACTCACATGGCTTGCTCATGAAACATATCCTTTTTACCTGATTAAAGGAAGACTTGAAGAAGGCAGAAAATGCTCAACAGGGCTAAGCAACAGGGTCTTAGTACAGTATCTTGTCTTTAGTAATAGCCATTAACAGTTACTTAAAGAAAAAGTATAAGAAATGAAGTCAATGAGTCACAAGACTCCCCTGCACTGTTTATCTCCCTAGCCTCCAACAGACAGCGATCCAGAAAAGGCATCTCTATTCAAGTGACAGTTGCATTGATGCATCATGTTTTAGCTACCTATCCTCTGTTAATCTGCAGAATTCATTTTCTTCAACNTATTTCAGTTTCTAAGTGAATAATAACTCATTGCAAACAAATGAGGATTTGTGGATCCTGAAATGTAAACTCACATGGCTTGCTCATGAAACATATCCTTTTTACCTGGTTAAAGGAAGACTTGAAGAAGGTAGAAAATGCTCAACAGGGCTAAGCAACAGGGTCTTCTCAGTACAGTATCTTGTCTTTAGTAATAGCCATTAACAGTTACTTAAAGAAAAAGTATAAGAAATGAAGTAAATGAGTCACAAGACTCCCCTGCACTGTTTATCTCCCTAGCCTCCAACAGACAGTAATCCAGAAAAGGCATCTCTATTCAAGTGACAGTTGCATTGATGCATCATGTTTTAGCTACCTATCCTCTGCTAATCTGCAGAATTCATTTTCTTCAACTCATTTACGACTTAAATTTCAGTCTCCTATAGAATTGAGCTCGATTAAGTACAAATGATATGAGAAAGCAGTTGTTCTTGTTTGTTCATTTTACATTTGCTGCTCAATAATTTCTTTCCATAACTCACTAGTAAAATACACTTAAATATATTAAGTAACCAACTGCTTTCCCATGTCACATAATGGCTTTTAATCAAAAATATACTGAATGGTTTTTAAACCACAACTAAAGAGTGGTGCTAAAAATGATCAGCGAAAGGAGCCTGCAGAACTGGATTCCCCTTCACTCTCCATGGCAA
The DNA here is from genome assembly GCA_013389865.1 of Piaya cayana. Lineage (NCBI taxonomy): Eukaryota > Metazoa > Chordata > Aves > Cuculiformes > Coccyzidae > Piaya > Piaya cayana. Next base: position 153,509 of record WAAB01021443.1, read on the forward strand.
GAAATGCTCAACTTATAGTAGGATAGACATGAGACAATCCAAAATTCTTAAGAAAGGAAGTATCATCTCTTATGCTGTGCCAAATCTTCACTGTCATGTTTCATTTTGAAAGAAGAACTGTACAAATGAGACTTGTTAAACAAGAAGCGAGAAGGTCCTAGGAGACAGAACCAGGACAGTAAAAACTGGTTTAACAACATCAACATTTGAAACTAAGAAGACATATATCCCATGTAAAGAAACTCAAAAACCAGAAAAGGCTGGCCAGCCAAGCAGCTGAGCAATAGAAACTATAAGATGTAAGACAGCATCCTCAAAATCTGAAGTTGTGGGTCCAACCAAGGAAACCATGGATTTTAAGTTCTAGTAGGTAAAAAATAAAAACTTCAAAAGGCAGGAAAAAGCACCTGGAGAACAAGTTGCACTTATCAGAAGCCAGAGGTGTGTCATATCACTGATGGACCAGGAAGCAATCAAGTGTACAGGTAGAAGTAGCATGGCTACAGAAAAAGAAAAAAGTACTTTTTTGGCATTTGTGCTCACTACAGAGAGGTCTGGGGAGGTTCTCACATTGGAAACTTTTACAAGGATGGCAGAAGATTGATAGACTAGACTGATGGAAACACCCCACAAGAACTTAGGCATGAAACTACTGCAGCTCTAAATATGGGCTCAAGCCTCTCCCCTAAAGATTTATGAGCTCCCAAAAATTAAAAGGCAGCTTACATGACACAATATTTAACACTGGATTCAAAGAAATAATTGAGGAATTACAGGGAACTCCATATTAGTAAATCTGACATCAGCAGGTTAGTAAATCTATAATGGAAAACATCCCTCTAGCAAAAGACAGAATTCTTGAACACCTGGGAGAAAATGATAGATTAAAGGAAATCTAATACGGCTTTCAGTTTCATAAGGAAAACAGGTTTCATAACTGTACTGGAGTACTCTAGAGGAGTAAACGTGTATGTAGACAAGGAGATTAGTTGATGTAGTTTCCTTAGATTTCAATTGGATGCCTTAATGGAGGACCTTTGAGCACCTGAGCTCTTGGGAGGACAGAAGAATCTTCTTGCATGGATAAAGAACTGGTTAAAACACAGAAAACAGCAAGGAATAAATGGTAAATCCATTTAATATTCAATACTAGGGATTCCTAAGAAAGCAGTTTGCCACTCCCTGAATGCTTCATGCTGTTGAGATCCTCCTCCTTGCCGGCAGAATACTGCAGAAGCAGAGAGGATGACAGGGATAATCGAAAGGATGAAACAGTCCCATTATGAGGAATTCCTGAATCAACTACAGCCTGGCAGGGACAACTGAGGGGGACAGATTAAAGCTCTGAGTGGAACAGGGAAAGTAATCAACACAAGGACGAGGTGACAGCACGTGAGGGTAACAAACTTCATCCATCTTTTTTCCATAGGATGCTGCGGATGTTAACAAGGATTCAGAAAATGACTGGAATTGCAATAGAATCCACCCCAGACTATTAAAGACACCAGTTTTGTCTCAGAAAACACCTGCACGCATCTCATTGAATGCTAGGAGAGTACTCACAGTATTATAATAATTACATTATTGTTACATGCTGACCTACACTTTCCTCACCAGACATTTGACATTGGCTGCAGGGACAGGGTGCTGGATGAGCTACATTTTTGGTCTGACCCAGTACAGCTGTTCTTACAGTCAATTAATGTGGTGGAGCCAGCAGCAGCCAACAGCAGCCCATGAGAAATAAGCATGCAAAATGCATGCAGCGTCAAGTCCGTCACTGAGACAAATGGAAACTTCTTTAAGGTTGTCAAATAGCAAAACAACACAGAAAAGCACACATAAAGTACCTCTCAATTCCAGAAAGAACCATTTTCACCTCAACAGCCTGGTCAGGACATCTAGTAGTAAAGACAGCCTCTGATTTCAGAGGAACTGAACCAGCAGAGAATTATCATGAGATTTTCTGGGAAAACACAGCTTTGAAAGGTGCATCACTTACCCATGGTGGTAACAGCCCTTGTGATCTTCTTGGACTAAACAAATAATAAAACTCTGTCTTTATTCTTGCTTCAAGTGAATCATACGATGGGCCTTTTATTGACACTGCAGATAGCAGATGTGTCTTCCTTGCGGTATTAGAAGGTAGCTACCACTAATTAAACTAAAGCTCACATCCAAGACTTAGTTACAACATCTTAAATGGCATGCAATGATTTTCCTTTGCATTTCTTCAGCTAGAATAGCCCAAATCCTCAAATTTCTCACACATTTATCTGTATTACATCCTTATGGAACTAGATAGTGCTGCTGCACCTATGAAATACACGGAAACTAGGGCAGGGAGGGCACAAAGCAGACAAACCTCAGGTTCCCCGAGCCCAACACCCATTACTGAACTGGAAGAGCATCTTAAATCCTGCAGTATCACACTGCAGACACAGTCTGTTTTCACTCCAGACCTTTCACCCTCCTCTCCACCTGTATCAGAGTCTGTTGTCCCCACATCCATGCCATCTATGTTAAGCACTAAAGCTCGGTTCTTCCCTAGAAAAGCAAATCAGTAAAAAGATGGTATCATTCCCTGCCATCTTGCCACAACAAAAATTTAAACTTTCCAAAGCGTTTCTTGCTTCCTACACTACATGCTACTAAATTTGCAGTAAACCAGCAGCATGGTCAGCCAGTAAGTCCAACAGTCAAGTAAACTTGTTTATTGGACCCTCTGTTTTCCTATCTTTATCAGTGTAAATATACTTTGGTTGAGCTGTCATCCGCCTTTATAAGGAAACAAATCTTCTCTCTTTGTTGACAAAAGCTTCAGAGTAGCATCTATTATACAAGAATGTTAGCAGGTGTTCCTATTTAACTCGATTTTGTGGATTTTTTAAGCCTGAGATGCATGTAGTGATTGAGAATTACTGTTTATTCATTTCTGGGTAATAGGAGAAGCAGCATTTCATCTATCTCATCCATATTTAATAGCTCCAGGCACAACAACCATGAAAGGTCTATTTTTCTCCCACTAGGGAAAATATTATTAATATTACTACTACCATGACTACATCTATATTCTGAAATTATTCATCCCCAGCTTTCTGTATTATTTCTATGTTACCTGTGGGCCAGGTCCTTTACTGGTACTTACCTAAGTTACTGTGCTGATGGAGCTATACTGATTTATGGCATGCTGAGTCACAACAGCTAAGGACAGAGACAATTCAAAGCTTCTTGGCAATATAAGCCAGACAGAATTTTCCTGCCCTAAGGAGGGGCAGGGATCTTTGGAAAGCTACCCATTTTCTGCTCCTGCTGCTATCAGGAAAGTGATTTAGGGACCTACCTGCTGCCTTTTAGAGGTCTGCTCCTGCCCCCCAGGGTCTGCTCCACCACTTCGATGCTCATGTTTCCCAGCCTCAGCACATGTAGGGGAAATGGGGGGGGCAGGGCATCTCCATATGTCACCCATGCCTAGAGCAGACTCCCGCTCCCAAGGTGGCATGTAAATACGAAGGACCTCACCTAATTCCCCCCTAGCACACCAGGGCAGCTCAAGGTCTGTTCTGACAGCTCAAGAAAAGCCCAGACTGCCGCAACCTGTCAATCTCAACTCCAAAATAGGATGCAACCTCAATAAACTAGAGCAGCCCTCCATGCATCATCCAGTTAATCACAACAGCCTGAACTAATAAATGGTCCAGAGTGTCCTTTATCTAGTCAGGCAGAAAACAGAGGTGATATAAGCATGCAAGCAGGGGGGTTTTGCCTTCCTAGTAATAAGGGAGGACTTTAGTGAGCTCCAAGGAAACCTCTTCTTCCTCACCTGACCCAGGTACCCTTCAACACACCTAACAAACATGCAGTGCTAACTCACACTGCAGTAGCAGTTGATGTGGGTTTTTCCCAGTATTTGTTCTTGGGAAAAAGGTTCCCTGACAGCATGTCATTAAAATGTTAACCATAAAACTGCTGAGGGCCCCTTTCCCCAGGAGGTCATTTATTCAAATGCAGCCAGGGTCAGCAGTCCCTGGCACGATACCATCAGGCAGCGCTCACCCAGTGAGAAACAAATTTCATAGATTCGACACAGTCACATGCTGCAAAACCCACAAGCATGGCTCGAGCTCAGTCCATTGCAACGGCAGTGCTGCCAGGGAGCTGCAGACACCCAGGCAGCTTCACATGGGAGCTTTGCCTTTCCCCAGGCAGAGCTGACGAGCAGCACCAGCACAAGGGACAGACCTGGAGCAGTCACCAGCAGAAAGCTTTATGTCTCCACAGTCGCCTGTTTAGTCTTAACTCCAGCAGAAAAATAACCCCCCAAATCCCCTGCAAGCTTTTTTTACAGCCTCACATGCCTCAAGAGGCTAAAAAAATCATAGAATCATAGAATCACCAGGTTGGAAAAGACCCACAGGATCATCGATTCCAACCATTCCTATCAAAATCCCACTTTTAGGGACACATTCAGGGGCTGAAGCTCATATGAGAGCAACAGCAATGCAGAGGATACAGAGAGAGAGAGACACACATCTTTTTTTCCCTGTTACTGGTAATCTGGAGATAGAACAAGACTTGGGGGAGGAACACACGCTATCCCCTTTCCTCTGCATGTGTAATTCTCATTAGGGCCAATTAGGATGATAATTACATCTGAAACGAGGCTACAAGCCAACCTGTGTGATAAAAGCAGAAGTAAACACAACCCCGGTGAGCTTAGGGAGCACACATTTTCCACTGTCAAATCCTCCAAGCTCAGAGCTGACTCAGTTGGACCAGGAAAGCGCAGCCCTTCATGGTGTTATCTGGGAGAGCATCACACCTAAGGGGAGACAGGTGGTCACATGAGTCTTCACGGATTCACAAATCTGTCCCCTCTGAGGACCTGCCCAAGTAATAGGTCTCAGCACGCACAAGAGAAATTAATTGCTCTTTTCAGTGTTTTCTTCGTACCTAGTATGAGGCATTTAAGATTTCTGCATTAAGAATCAATGTGTTGCTCAGGGTGAAGTCAAAAAGAAAATCTCGTCTCAGTTCAATGAAAGCAGACTCTACAGTCATCTCTCTAATGCCTTTTCCACCCTCCTTCCCCAGAGCAAACTGGTGAGTGCAATCCTGACAGGATCATCTGGAAGAGTTTTCTGCACATCGGTGTTACCTGTGTCATCCCCATCTCTAATATTTGCGATGTCTTCCCCATCCCAGCTGCCTCCCAGGTGACTCCACGCAATTACATTTCTGTGTGTACCACAGTAGCGCTCTCTCTGGGATGGTACATTGCTGTTTAATTTATAAATGTCAATTTGGAAGCACAATACAATGAAAAAATTACATCAGACACAGAGCAGTTCCCACTTATAAAACAGGTAAGAAGGCAACAAAAATAATTAAGTACTTAACAAAGAGGATGAGGGAATGTAGGCAACCCTTTAACACAACCCTTTTAAATTTTACACATGCCTGATTTTGAGCTGTTTAAATGGAAAGGGACAGATAGTTGAGTGGCAGGTTTAATATTGGACACGACATCCACAGTCTGTGCCTGTTTGGGAACCTCTTTAATGTTTAAATCTCTATTAACCAGTAGGGTTGACTTGACATTTAAAAATCTAAACAAAACACTTCTAGCATAGCTCTTAAAAAGCATCTGTAGAATCACCTTCTTATTCCATTAATCTGCTCATTCTTTGCATCCTGAATAACATCTCAAGGGGAGGGGAATATAAAAAAGTCAGGATTTGTTGATTTTTACCCCTATTCTTGTTGCATAGTCAGTCCAACTAAATAAGAGTGCTTAACCAAAAATACTTCCACATAGGCAGGACTGACGGGATCAACCAATATTTGACAGCCCTCTAAAACTTCTCCAGAGTAAGATATTACAGCAAACTCAAGAGGTTTTGCCACATCAAAGATTCAGGGCAGAGTTCCTACTTCTGTCAACTGCTGAGGAGCTGAGTTCAAGTTCCCACACCGATCCATGCTGGAGAGGAGAGAAGCAGCTTCTTATTTTTTCCATTCCCTTTCTGTATGTGATTAGAGATGGGCCCAGGAGACACAGATTTGCTGGTGAAAAACTCCCCTTTGATCAGTTTAATGAATTGTGAGAGCCTGTGGTTAAAACCTTGCAGTCCAGTATATCCCAATACGAGACAATCCTAAAATACACTGTTTGCATGAAGATGTGGGCTTTTTCTGGTGTCTGGAAGGAGAAAAGAGGGAGTTTCTTGGTTTAGTACCATTGCTTACTCTGTTATATTTCATACCGACAACTGAGGTCATATGCTGCTTTCCCTTCCCTTATTTTCTGAAGAAGAAAGCAGAAAGGACACTTTTAGAACAAAGAAAAAAAACCCACAAGTAGAACATGGGTCAAATGAACTTTGGTGTCTTTTTTTCCCACAGGAAGACTTGCCAAAGAGAAATTAAAGTAAATCCAAAAAGCAAATATAATGCTCTACATGATGATTTTTTTCCAGCTACTTTCAAGGCATAATTTCCTCATACAAAAGGAGAGAGAGTACATCTCTCTTTGCTCTACAGGTTTATTACTAAGAAATGTTTCAGCAACTTTATTCATTTTCAGGCCCTCTTCCCCACTCTTTCTTTCTCCTTTTTGTGATCTCTGGTGAGGCTGCAGTGCCAGCCACTCATTGCAGAGCTGCAAAGTTGACTCACTACAGCTCCTTTCTTCGGCTCAACGATCTCATTGAATTACTGAAAAGGGCACCATCAGATTGGAAAGAATATATCTTCAAAAATAAAATAAATATTCTTCCCTGAGTTCAAAATGGCACCTTAAATGATGTATTTAGGGAAAAGAAATGAAAGAATTTGTAATTTTCTCATCATTAACAATGCCCTTGGCTTTCTTTTGCACATTTCAGTCCAGACAACCTAAGTTCACCATCAGTTTCTAGACAGCTTCACCCTCTGCTTTTCCTGGATCTACAGTAATGTTATTGCCAAGTCTCATAAGTTTGTCCTCAGTCACTGGCTATTTGTGGGCTTTTTTTGTAAAATCTGAGTTTGCAAAGACATGAGTAATGCTGTAGCTCAGCTTTCATTTTTATGTTGTTTTATTTCCACATATCTTAGCCTTCAGGGTTACAGGGAACAATTTGACTGCACGACTCCGGTACACCCTAAGTATTTGAAACCAAGAACCCAACTGAAATTTTTACATAATCTCACTGTTTTTAGTGAGATTTTTATGATTCTGGGAAGACCGGACAGTATTTTTTTTTAACTCTGAGACTTGGCTTGTCTACAGGGTTAGATTTAGCATCTGAATTTCTTTTACACTGCAGTTCCTTATAATTAACATGTAAGTATAAAATGTCCACAGCTCAAGATCTCTTTCCTTTTCCTTCCCTTTTCACTCCAGGGGCTGAACATTTCCCTTGTTCATGCCAGAGTAGTACAGATGATGCTGATGAGGTTCCTCTACTCTTCTACCCGTATTGACCACAGCATTCAGTGTATGTGCCCATTACCAGAGTATCATGGCAACTGGGGTTTCTTTCAGACAAAAACCAGGCAAAGGCCGATATTGCATGCACAGCTGTAATTTCACAGCAATGATACTGGTATAAAATGAGCAAACCCACAGTGCTGGTATCCATTTCATAAACAATATTTGAAAAGTGTGCTGAAATTCAGGGTCTATGGAAGAAAGTGGGAATGTGCCACCAACTCTCAACCCACTGGTGACAACAGTAAGAAAGCTGCTGGGCATTAGCAAAGAGAGAATCCTAAAAGCTAACATGAATTGGTTAGGAATCTTTATATAAAATTCTTATAAGGAAGTGTGTAGTTAAAAGGCAGAACCTGAGCTGAATTAAAACAGGCTATAAAAAAACAGTCTACATGTATTTCTCTATTAGAATTTCTGTTGGAAACTTATTATAAAATCCAACAGTGCGCCATCTCTCCAACAAAGACTTTTCTCACAAGACATCGGGAACAAAAAAAAAATATAAAGTTCAATCAACCTACCTCCGGGGCACATTTACACAAAGGCTTTTATTTGCCTTTCAACTTGACATAGTGTTTTCAATACCTAACTGAAAGGTAAAGCTATTAAATATACATTGCAGTGCAGTTTATTCCAGAAGAGCTCCATGGTGCACCTTGGGCAGCGCCCATGAAGACTTCCAATTACTGTTTATGACAAACCTGACCCTGGCTGCGTAAGCAGGGCTAAAATTTCAAGCACACAGGATAGGAATTAATCTCTCTATTTCCACTGCAAAACTGATGCAGGGTAGAACATTCAAAGCAAAGAAAAAACCCTTCATCCAGGTTCAGTTTACCGGATTACAGAAACTTCAGGCCAGACTGTCTCTTTTTTATGTGAATTGGGATTATGTGGCATAAATGAAGGTGGTTACACTCAGAAAAGAAAGAAAAACTGCACTGTTTTCCAGCAGGTGTGGGTTGAAGGCTGTGCTTCCATGGGCAGTGGTACAGGCTGAGAGAGCTGGGTTTCTTCAGCCCAGAGAAGAGAAGGCACAAGGGAGAACTTAGAGCAGCCTTCCAGTACTTTAAGGAGGCTACAGGAAAGCTGGGGAGGGACTCTTGATCAGGGAGTGCAGGGATAGGACAAGGGGTAGCAGTTCTAAGCTGAAAGAAGGGAGATTTAGATCAGATACTAGGAAGAATTTTTTTGCTGTGAGTGTGGTGAGGCCCTGGTACACATTGTCCAGAGAAGCCGTGCATGCCCATCCCTGGAGGCGTTCAAGGCCAGGTTGGATGAGGCATTGAGCAACCTGGTCTAGTGGAAGGTGTCCTTGGCCATGGCAGGGAGCTTGGAACTGGATGATCTTTAAGGTCCCTTCCAACCCAAACTATTCTATGTTTCTATGGTTCTATGAATACTCAAAAATGGAAAAAAAAACCTTTCAAGATATTGTTTTACCTATGAACAGTAGGGCCTTCAGAGAAAAAAAAAAAAAAGATGACTGGCACAGACAAAATCATCTCCTCAAAGGCAGAACAATAAAAGTCTGCACTGAAGTCAGGGGCAAAATAGCTATTGAATTTGAAGGATCAAGATTTTCACTTCTTTAATATACATGTTAAAATGCACTTGCCCTTCTTGATCCCATCACTGGTTGCAGTTCAATGCTGCTAATTTAGATTTCAGTATAACACAAATTGTACGACTTGTAAAAAGTGCTCTCTCAAGAATAAATATCTGCCTCTTCTTGTGCTGTCCCTCTCCATAACTCTCCACAGTCTGTTGCCAGCTCTCATTATGTCTCATCCTCTCATTTTAATTGCAAGCACTGCACGATAAGGATCTCCAATTGGATTTTTCTGTGGAGCAGAATGTGCAGTATAAAGTTGCTTACAAATGACAGGAAAAAACATGCAAACATGAAGCAATGAAAAACTGGGTAGGAATCCATAATAAAATTATTCTTTAGAGAATAACTGGCTACTGACTGGATAAATCCTGTCACTGTTCAAGATAATAAAACAAATCCCTTGACAAGTGTTAGGTAATTTTTAGCAAAGTTACAAGGGTGTCACTGTAGCTAATGTTATTAAAAGCTTTGATTAGTTATGAGAACAGGCTCATAGGTCTAAATCAAAGCTGCTAACTGAAGCTGGTGGGATAATTGATGTTCACAACTAGAAAAAAGCCTTCAATTCCAAGAAAACTCTATAAAAGGAAGCGGGCACCTACGAAGCTGAGATCATACACGTGACTTTTTCCACGCTTTCTGGTCATCTTAAATTGTGACTCCATGTGAGCAGAGAGAGCCTTTTGATGTATGCCCAAACTGCAAAGAGATGGGACTATTGTAGCTCATCCTCCAGTGTGACTGTGGCCCTCCTTCATCACATTGCAGGGATAAACTGCATCTACTTTAATGTGATTCTGGAGGAGAAAGAGTCATGTTTTCTAGCTGCTATGGCAGCAGAAATAGTGTCACACATAGTAACAGAAAAAATAACAATAAAGAGATACATATGAAATAGGCACCACCTGAACCACTGGCATGCACAGATCTTCTTGCAGCATTTAGATGAAGCTAATTCTCTTTGCTGTATTTACAAGCGAACATTATTGGAGGTGTTCAAGGCCAGGCTGGATGGGGCCTTGGGCTGCCTGGTCTGGTGGGAGGTGTCCCTGCCCATGGCACAGGGGTTGGAACTGGATGATCTTCAAGATCCCTTCCAACTCAAACCATTCTATGATTCTGATTTAGGTCTGTTTGCCCATTCTGGATGGATGGGGAGAGCTGTAGTATGTGTTTTCTGTAAAAATCATAAGCCAATGATTTTGGAGTTGTCTTTTACTCTACAGGACTAAATCTGAAGCTCACTGGTAGGTATAAGCCCATATGCTAGCAGCTATGTGCTGAAGTCTAACCCGCTGGATCAATTATCCATCTAATCATATGGTTGGGGAGCAAATTTGTCCCCAGTTAATTCTATATGTCATTTTTATACTAAACAAGTTTCATTAAACCTCAAGCAAGGAGCGCTCAACCAAAGGCAAATTCACTTGTTTCTCCTTAATTAATTATTCCATTCTTTCTCTAAAGATGCATTACTCTTGAATACAGATGGATAAATCTGATGAAGTAATATTAATTTGTGCAGAGTTATATAATTAGTTACTTCTCAGTAAATGGGAAAAGATTAGGAGAATCGCATTGGTTTGTTCAGTTGGCAGATGGAAACTACTGCTTCCTTTTACATCTCTGAAAAATTACAGCAGCTACCACAGCTTCCTAAACCCATTTGCCTTGATTCAAACAGACAGATTAAATAATTAACCAGAATTAGAAATAACGTCAAATATGAGCAGAATAAGAACTACAGGTGTTCTCTGCAGGCTCTGTCTGCTCTGATTTCAGGATGCCCGTGACATCCAAAAGCCAAATCCATATGTGAGAACGCACACAGTGCATCTTGAGATACATACTCGTACATGGGAACAAAACTGATGAGAAAGAAAGCGAGTGACTGTAAGTGACATGCTGGAGAAGAGAGACAAGCAAACAGTCTGCATTTGCAAGACTTCAGCAACCTGGCGATGCGTGTGTGCTATAGGAATAGGATTTTATAAATTAAACTGGTACATCCTCAGGCTCACTGGTCCAAGTGTAGAAAGTAATCACTAAATAAGTAGGTAATATGCATGCTAAGCCCAAAATGAACAGACAAGGAACTGAAATTATCAACGCTGCTGTTTTGTGTGCAATCCATTTAATCAACCATTATTTATTTATTTATCGAAGATATAGCTGTATTTGAATTTTTCTATTCAAGTGAAAAATCACATGGATGATTTCTCCAGAATAATAGTAGTCCATCTCTCATATGGAAGATATCATAAGGTCTAGAATTCACTTGTATAGAAGTGATTGGGAGAGAAGAAGCAGAAGTATGAGTGCAATTGCAAGGAACAGAATGAAGGGAGAAGAAAGGAGCTGCAGTCAAGGAACCCCAAATGGGGCAAATCCACACAGAAAGGGGGATTTGCTCTCAGGAAGAACATCTAGGTGAATGAACAGGCTAAAAACCAGAAAGCTATAAAGAAAAATCACAAAACACTTGATTTCCCTCCATGCAGGATCATCTCAGCAGAACTAACCAAACATTACTCATTAATGAATATAAAGACCATGAGGATGGTCTGTACAGCTGGACATCAGACCTATGGAGGAACATGTCTCTCGGGGCATGTCTGATCCCACTTCATTTTTTTATTTTGTGTCCAGTGATGAATGATTGTATCAAAACCTGTATTTTGCTTCTGGATGTTTCTAGTTTCACCATCATTAGAAGTCGCCTGCAAGATACATCTGACGGATGGAAGAATCCTCTATTTTTCCTTGCACACCTCTGAAAAACTCTCAGCAAGCCCTCTGGGTCTAGTCTTTGCTTAGATAAACAAAGAGCTCAATTCACTTTTAAAACATACTTTTAATTCTTTATTGGAATTGTTTTCAATCCACCCACGTAGGTCTTGTATGCCAGACCTTCCAAACAGAGTGCACAGGCACAGGCAACATCATCCTCCCATCCCTACACTTACTTGTTTCTGAATCAAGATTAACAAGGTGTCAGTCCAGACCAAGCACTTGGATAAGATCTACAAGCCCATCAGAGCACTGGTGAGAGGCAGCAACAGCTTCCTGATGTCCCTGCAGTGAGTCTCAAACAGCTTTTGGTGGCTGTAAAAATCTGTTCTCTCTGCCTGCTCAATCCTTAGTCCCTTTGCAGAGACCTCCTATAGAGATGGCAACTTGTCCTCCTGGAGATGGTAGCTTTGCCCTGTGGACATTCCCATCCTGAAAAAAAGTCAGTTAACAAACATGACACCGTGAGGACTCTACTAGTGACACCATACTAAATGTAAGTTGATGTCCTACCACAAGACAACCAAGGAGACCAGTAATTTAAAAGATTTCAAAGCCATATATTGAAGGCAAAGGGAAAACAATGTATCCAAGTAGATGTCTGAGCTGAAGACCAATTTATGCACTTTATCTTTACCCCCAGTATTACACAATCTTAAAATTAAAAAAAAAAACCCCAACCTGCTAGAAGCTGCCAGATTTGAAGTAAAATTGATTATGCTGTTCTTCCGTCCTGAGTATAGAATCAGCGCAATCAAATGATCAACTGCAAGACCAGAAAAACCCTAAAGCCATCACTATAATAAGATTATCTCAGCAGGTCGCTCAAGTAACAGCTCATCAAATCAGCAGAATAGACAGATATTTGCACAGGACATTTATTTAAAAAAAAACAAACTTTTTTTAAGGGTGTAGAGAGCAATACTTGTAGCAATAAAGATTTCTTGTGTCAAAATGTATGGAAGTCTAACTTCTGAAGCCAGTCTTCTCTTACTATAACTTGAAATGTCACAAATTGAGGCTGTTGCTTGGCCACAAGTGTAGAAAGGATTTTTTCTTTTTTTTTTTTCTTTTTTAATNTACATGGGAACAAAACTGATGAGAAAGAAAGCGAGTGACTGTAAGTGACATGCTGGAGAAGAGAGACAAGCAAACAGTCTGCATTTGCAAGACTTCAGCAACCTGGCGATGCGTGTGTGCTATAGGAATAGGATTTTATAAATTAAACTGGTACATCCTCAGGCTCACTGGTCCAAGTGTAGAAAGTAATCACTAAATAAGTAGGTAATATGCATGCTAAGCCCAAAATGAACAGACAAGGAACTGAAATTATCAACGCTGCTGTTTTGTGTGCAATCCATTTAATCAACCATTATTTATTTATTTATCGAAGATATAGCTGTATTTGAATTTTTCTATTCAAGTGAAAAATCACATGGATGATTTCTCCAGAATAATAGAAGTCCATCTCTCATATGGAAGATATCATAAGGTCTAGAATTCACTTGTATAGAAGTGATTGGGAGAGAAGAAGCAGAAGTATGAGTGCATTTGCAAGGAACAGAATGAAGGGAGAAGAAAGGAGCTGCAGTCAAGGAACCCCAAATGGGGCAAATCCACACAGAAAGGGGGATTTGCTCTCAGGAAGAACATCTAGGTGAATGAACAGGCTAAAAACCAGAAAGCTATAAAGAAAAATCACAAAACACTTGATTTCCCTCCATGCAGGATCATCTCAGCAGAACTAACCAAACATTACTCATTAATGAATATAAAGACCATGAGGATGGTCTGTACAGCTGGACATCAGACCTATGGAGGAACATGTCTCTCGGGGCATGTCTGATCCCACTTCATTTTTTTATTTTGTGTCCAGTGATGAATGATTGTATCAAAACCTGTATTTTGCTTCTGGATGTTTCTAGTTTCACCATCATTAGAAGTCGCCTGCAAGATACATCTGACGGATGGAAGAATCCTCTATTTTTCCTTGCACACCTCTGAAAAACTCTCAGCAAGCCCTCTGGGTCTAGTCTTTGCTTAGATAAACAAAGAGCTCAATTCACTTTTAAAACATACTTTTAATTCTTTATTGGAATTGTTTTCAATCCACCCACGTAGGTCTTGTATGCCAGACCTTCCAAACAGAGTGCACAGGCACAGGCAACATCATCCTCCCATCCCTACACTTACTTGTTTCTGAATCAAGATTAACAAGGTGTCAGTCCAGACCAAGCACTTGGATAAGATCTACAAGCCCATCAGAGCACTGGTGAGAGGCAGCAACAGCTTCCTGATGTCCCTGCAGTGAGTCTCAAACAGCTTTTGGTGGCTGTAAAAATCTGTTCTCTCTGCCTGCTCAATCCTTAGTCCCTTTGCAGAGACCTCCTATAGAGATGGCAACTTGTCCTCCTGGAGATGGTAGCTTTGCCCTGTGGACATTCCCATCCTGAAAAAAAGTCAGTTAACAAACATGACACCGTGAGGACTCTACTAGTGACACCATACTAAATGTAAGTTGATGTCCTACCACAAGACAACCAAGGAGACCAGTAATTTAAAAGATTTCAAAGCCATATATTGAAGGCAAAGGGAAAACAATGTATCCAAGTAGATGTCTGAGCTGAAGACCAATTTATGCAATTTATCTTTACCCCCAGTATTACACAATCTTAAAATTAAAAAAAAAAACCCAAACCTGCTAGAAGCTGCCAGATTTGAAGTAAAATTGATTATGCTGTTCTTCCATCCTGAGTATAGAATCAGCGCAATCAAATGATCAACTGCAAGTCCAGAAAAACCCTAAAGCCATCACTATAATAAGATTATCTCAGCAGGTCGCTCAAGTAACAGCTCATCAAATCAGCAGAATAGACAAATATTTGCACAGGACGTTTATTTTTTAAAAAAAAAACATTTTTAAAGGGTGTTGAGAGTAATACTTATAGCAATAAAGATTTCTTGTGTCAAAATACATGGAAGTCTAACTTCTGAAGCCGGTCTTCCCTTACTATAACTTGAAATGTCAGAAATTGAGGCTGTTGCTTGGCCACAAGTGTAGAAAGGAATTTTTCTTTTTTTTTCTTTTTTTAAGGGGTATGTGTGTATACACATATATATTGATAGACACATATATAATAGCCAGGCTAGTGTTTACAGTATTCAGTCATATTCACCTCTCCGTCTGGTTACAATGAAAAACTTAATGCATCCTGTTTCACAGAGGAGCTGTAACTGCCTACATTTGTCAAAATTATGTTTACCCTAATAAATGAAACTCAGTCACATCTGAATCACAAAAGGATAAACCTAAAGAATGTCATCAAACAGAATTGCTCTTCACCCATTTGGCAGTATACTTGATACCAACAGTTAGTGAGGGATGGTAGCATGACTTGTACCTTGGTACATCTTCTCTTCCAAACCCTAGAAAAGAGCGCAAGTCATGCTTGTTCTATGAGCACACCAGTGCAGATACAGATGAAAAGCACAACCTCTTTCACTTTTTCCTCAGTTATTCCATCTGTAAAATGGGACACCCAATGGAAACTGTCTTATCTTTAGTCAAGTAGAAATGGAGACTGTTATTAATCTTTACTCACTTCAAGCACTTTCTCCTTCTCATTGCTCATTTTTATCATTTATCTGGTTTTGGACCGAGTGCTTTCATTAAAGGGTTGATTATAGGATAATTTGAAGCAAGTATATTAATCTCACATTATGCCTAATTGCATTAGCTTTAGATGTGTCCCTGAAGTAGGATTTACATTTTGAAAGATGTATAAAACTCTTTTCTATCATCTCATTTAATAAGATTAAATCTCAGAGACCTTTTTCTTAGTGCTTAGTCCTCTGTGAATTGTCTTCCTCTTGGAGATGCTGAATTTCTAGGAACTCTCCCTGGGAATCTTTAAAACTTTGAATAACATGGCATTAAATCAATAAAACACTAAATAAAATGACCATAACCGCTAGTACTTTGATTTTCTCTTACAGCTTTTTCTCCTTATATCTCAACATGCTTTGCGAAAGAAAGCAAATATTATTCAGCTTAACCGATAGAAAAATAGAGGCACAGAGAGATCAAACATCCCACAGTAAATTCCAAATATCATAGGGACAGTGAGCCCCACAAGGAGGGAAGATGGATTCATGCTTGAGTCGATGGGCCTGCACAATAAAAATAATAAGACACCAATTTCACTTTTTTAGCCTCTAGTTTTCTCAGCATGTCATTTAAGTTCTTCAGTAACTGTTAATAGGTGACAGACTCTTCAAACCATTACAATTACGTAACTTTCAAATCTGTCAGACTGAAGTATTGTTCTTCCTACCACCCCATTACTTTTAGTAACTACTTCCAAACCAACTGCCTATGTGGGAGCTATCAAAGACTCACTTCAGTTAAACAACTCTTTCAATCCACTCCTTCAGTAAGATTAAGTCAGCAAGACATACTGAGTGACCATTTTTTGACAGTGGATTTGTGAGATCTTGGTGGATTTATCCTAAGGAAGCCACAAACCCATAAGGTCTTTTCATAGTCCTTGTTCAGAGGTATTTACAAATATTCAGAACATGTAGACCTCAACTATTTCCAACAAAAGGGAAAACAGTGAAAATATTCACAATATGGCACAGAAATACCAGATCTCAATATCATCAAGTAGACCAAGACTTCAGTACACCCTGTGTAGAAGTTACAAATCACAAAGTGGTTTTAATAACTGGGGATATCACCAGCATCCACAAAAAAACCCAACACAACCATCAAACAAGCACAAGGGAGATGCTGACAGCTCCAAGAGGAACAGCTCTATTTCACAACCCTTATCTCACCCTAATTAATTCTGAAGCAGTCTATCATTCCCTGTGACACTTACACACAACTCCTAGCTCAGACAGTGCAATCTCAGGGGCCTTCCAAAGAATGATGTAAAATAAGCTCTCCCGGGTCAAATTCCTAACAACACATGGTTTGATTGCATGGGAAAGATGTCCTGGTCTGCCTATCTCAAGTTGTTTTTCACAGTTTTTGTTGCTGAGAAGATGCTGTCATATCAAATCAATTCATTTTACACAAAATTAGTAAAAAGACTTAATAACAAAGCAAATCATATTCAAGCAGCCCCCTCCAACCCTGCCATAACACCAGTTTCTACACTGGATTCTGCATCACTCTGCTTTGGAAATTAATTGCGTTAGTTTGTATCACCCTGTGTGCTGAAAAGTCTGGAAGGAAAATCTGAAGTCCCATTGCAAGCCTCAGACAACGTTCACCATGTTCCTAACAGTGTTTCTTTCCAATTTACCATAACTTCCAAGCTGAGCAGGTATGTCATGTTCTCCAGAGCCACAAATTCTGTGAATTATCTGTTGAGCAGGAAAGCAAGCTTTTACCTATTATGTTATTCATAAATAAATTCACATTCATAAGTAAATTCACTTCCTTCCTCTATCCCTAGGGCATGTTGTGACCCCCAGAAGTGACCAACTTGTCTTAGAAGCTGCAAAACATCTTAAGAATGATAAAAGTCATTTGGGGGGTTTTGGGGTTTTTTACTGTTGTTCTTCCTTTGGATGGTGAAAGACCAACTGTTTCAAAGAATGCTACAGTGAAAGTTGGTGGAGGGAAGATAAAACAGGAAGAAAGATAACAGCACAACTCTGAACTCTCACATGCCACATGAGATATGCACAAGGTCCTGTGCCACCACAGCCCCAGACATCCACCCTCCCAAGTAAGGCACTATTAAAGACCTGGATGCCCTAAACAAGAAACATCCAACGCTACTAATTTCCTCAGAAAATTCAAGTGCTCAGTTTAATCCCGGTCTTCATTTCACTCCCACAGAGAAACAGAAGCACACCTCCAGCAATGAATATCCATGGCTCATGAAGACAGCAATACTTCTCTATTACCAATGATACAAGCATGAGTAAGTACTGGAACACTGCGCCCAGCTCTGGAGTCCTCAGCACAGAAAGGACACAGAGCTGCTGGAGTGGGTCCAGAGGAGGGACACAAATGTGATCCGAGGGCTGGAGCACCTCAACCACAAGGAGAAGCTGAGAGAGTAGGGGCTGTTCAGTTTGGAGAGGAGAAGGCTGCAAGGAGACCTTACGGTGATCTTCCAGTACTTGAAAGGAGCCTATATGAAAGATGGGGACAGATTTTTTAGCAAGGCCTGTTGTGACAGGACAAGAAGTAATGGTTTCAAACTAAGGGAGAGTAGATTTAGACTGGATATAAGGAAGAAATATTTTACAATGAGGGTAGTGAAACACTGGAACAGGTTGTCTGGTTAAGCAGTGGATGCCCCACCCCTGGAAACATTCAAGGTCAGGTTGGATGGGGCTGTGAGTAAACTCATCAAGTTAAAGATGGCCCTGCTCCTGCAGGGAGGTGGAATGGGTGACCTGTAAAGGTCCCTTCCAATCCAAAGCATTCTATGATTCTATGGTGAAAACATGAATGGCTGCAGAAGCTGGGGCAAAGGTGTCTCCTTTTCCTTCCTTTCCTAATAAGCATGTCTCTTGCATGGGACTGAACAGAGTTTACAAGGAGCTAAGCGATGATCTGGAGCCTGAAAAACGTTAAGACCTCCTGCTTTGAAAGACAGCATCTGCAGGTACATGGTCTGTGTATCAGTATGCACGTCTTGGCCATTGAGAAGCAAGGCAACTCAGTGTAAACCTGGCAGCTGATGAGCCTTTTCATTTAGTACAGTCCTGTACAGCAAGCAAGTGTAAGTATGAACATCCAGCTTCCTTAGCTCCTTATCTTAAACAGATTGTGTCTGTCAGAATTCGCAAAGCACTCAGGGCTACACACAGCCAAGCCCCCAGAAATGCCAAGCAAACCAGATACAAGGGACATATGAGGCAATGCCTTATCTTCTACAGATAAATGAGTACAGAAGAAAGGAAAAAGGATGCTTTTCACCCTTCTCCTTTAAATAACCTGTATCAGAGAACACAATACAGATTTTATATACAACCTCCTTGAAATAAATGAGAAGCCTAAGCGTTCTTATGCAATATCCGTACTATGAAACAGCTTTCCTGGCCAACTTTCAGGCCTTATCAGTTTGGCAGAACAATTTGATACGCATGGCACGTGTGTTCCAGCTGCAACATGCCATGGGATGCTGACACTTCACTCTGTCCCAATGTGTAAAATATTCTCCCTACCTTTGACACTCCACCAGTGCCAACCTCTCGATGACAGGTATTTGTTCAGTCGCCCTGGCTAAAACAAGTCTCGTCTTCCAAAACATCTCTTTGGGAAGCTCACTTGGAAGACTAAATAATCATAAACCATGGTGTTCACAGGGAAAAAGAAATCCCACTGAAAAAAAAAGTAAACTTTTGTGAAATAATAATCATTTTGGAAAATGGCATGGTAAGAGACTCGCCAGGAATTCTGAGACCCACAACCTAGTTCTGATTCACTCTGCAGAATAAGCATCAATTAACAGTTTCCATCACAAATCCCTTAGAAATCAGGGAGTGGAAATAACAGGATAAAAGCTGTGCTATTATTTTTTTGCACTGAACTCTCTTGTTTCCCTTGATCTGAGATATCTTTAATTCACAATTCATTATGTGATATGACTTGGAGGGGAGCACTGTCTGAGCCTGTCTGCAGGATGTAGCCCAAAGGCACAATATCAGAGATCAGCTTGTAAAAGAAAAAGCAGCTTCTAAGATGACAGAATTATAACAGAGAGAAGACTTTGTTAACAAAATAACACTGATTGGTAACTGTGAAAGTCTGCTGGAAATAATCACAGTATTACCAGGAAGGTTATTTTCTGTGTGGACCCTTTTTCCCCCTCTTGAAAAGAATGAATGACCATGCAGTGCCTCTTCTTATTCGGAACTGGTGGATGTTGGCCTGAAGCTCTAAATCACCACGTTCAGAAGTCAAGGATGGTCATGTGGTTGCAAGACTGGACTCAAGAAACCTGGCTCCAGATCCCAGTGGGTTACAGGTTGTCAAGAGGACCTCAGCATTTTACCCTTGGTCTGGCACTGAAAGCTCTTTGGGACACAGATTCTCCTTTCACATGTATTTACAGCAATGAGCCTTCATTTCATGTAGGTCTTCATGCACTACTTCAATTTGAGCTAAATTTGCAAGCAATACACATAAGCCTATTTGAGCACTAATATCCTTGAATAAAAATATCTATCTATTATGTGTTTCCACCACATAATGCCCAGCACAAATTTCTCTATTTCCATCATCCCTGGAAAGATGAACAGTAATAGTAAGATACTGAATAATATGATTCATATTCCTGTTATTAAAAATAAATATAGTGCTAGCCAAGAAGGGAAATGAGTGCAACGATGAAATTGATCAGTGAAGCTTCTGAAGTACATGGATAAGTTATTGCAGAACAGCACTGAAGCAGGTAGAGCAGCAGACTCCACAAACCTTTACATGAAAAAAAAGGATACTTCTTGATAACATTTTATTGTCTAAACATTTTTACTACATACAGAGAAGAAAAACATACTGGACATTTAACAAACTTTTCTGAGAAAACTTCATATAAATTATCATTTCCAACAAAATCAACCTAAAATCTGATGTTTAGAAAACATTTGCTGTTCTTACTACCAAGCAGCTAAAGCCATTTTCCATCCTAAGGGGCTTATGCCGTGGGGCCAAAACTGTCCTCCATATAACCCCAATAAAATTACTATATGCACAGATAAATTTGTCTTCACCTTCCCACAAGACTTGCCAAAGAAATCTGGTTTCCCCAAAGGTTGTCGAACAGCTTCTCCTGTGGGTCTGTGCTATCTTCACTCGACAGAGTCCTAAGTGCCAATTTCTCCCTCTCTGCATGACACTTCTTCCTCTCCCTCATCCCCAGCATCCTCTCCACATTATCATAGAATCATAGAATCACCAGGTTGGAAGAGACCCTCCGGATCATCAAGTCCAATCATTCCTATCAAACACTATCATGGTTTAACCAGTGTCTTAACTGGCAGAGGATGGAAAATCCTAGCTGTTTACTTTCCACCCAGGACCCTACAAGGGGGTCCAATGAGAAATCAAGCTTTGCAGAAATGCATAGTGTTAAATTCTTCCCCCTGCATGGGCCCGGGTAAGCAGATCCCCCATCAGGAACCACGGTGGGACACTGGCATGGACTCCTCTCCTTGACCCCAGGGTGGTGGCTGCTACGAGAGCAGCACATCCAAGACCCAGTACCACCCTGTGGTGTGCAAAAAAGCATCTGTTTTATTGTACACGGCCATGGAGTTTTGATACAGCTGCAGTTATTAGACACCAGCCTGTGGCCTTCTGCTCTCTGCAGAAAATGCCACTTCGGTGACACCCACCTCTGCAGAAGTGTTAGTTCCGAGGGGACTGAAAGCTCAAAGCAGAGAAATGCCAGAGCACAGGGTTGCCAAGCACAGAGCTGCTCCTTATTATCACACAGTCCAAATGCAGCAATTCCAGCTATCCCTGGGCTTGCTGCATCCATACAAAGGAGAGGAGATATGCTATTAAAAGTACAGGTCTCCAAGACCACTGCCAGCCATTTATTACAAAACCTTGTAGCTAGGGCAGACCGAGGCTCCACTTCTTTCTTGAAAGCTGTATCTCAGGGCTGATGATCCCCACATTCGGGGCTCTCGCATCTGCCTGCCGTATCAAAGTGCTCACTTTGGTATTAGCTCCTAGCAGTCTTCCCTTTTAAAGGCATCGTTTCCCATCACTACAATATCTCAGGCCTGAAACAAAATTACAATAACCCTCATATAAAGACACATGCGTGGGCTGATTTCTTCAATCCTTCTCCTGAGGATGGAAGTTCAGCTGGAGCCAAAAGCACAGTCACAAGCATAACCCTCACAAGTCACTAAGCCACACACTGAAAACACACAGGCTAACTTTGGAGCTGCATCCAGCAAAGGATGTGACAATCCAAAGGGAAGTTTTTCCATGGATGCCACATGAAACAGTTATTCAGACCAAATGCTGACATTCAGGTAAGCCAAAGGGGAACTCAGTCTTGCTTTGAGGCTTTTACTACAAAGAGACACACCTTCAGCACTGTAGCTGCATAAATACAAGCTGTGCAAAAGGCAATGTGACGGGAGGGCTCGAGAACTTGGTGATCAGACCTGGTCTGGATCACTTACAGTATGAATGGGACCAAACTAGTTGCTATAAAGGCAGTCCAGGAACTTCCAAACCAGCCCTGATCCCACCACTGTGACTGAAGGGTGGCATGCAAGGAGAGCTTGAAATAGCTCTGATGATGGGTGTCTGGCAGTCAGGTACTGCAGATCTATCCATCTTCCTGACTGCTCCCTCCAGAAATCACAGGTTTGCCTGCAAAGATACTGGCCCTAAAAGCACCAGTCACTGAAACAAAGGATGCTCCACTGAACTCAGCCAAATGCAGACTTCATAGGCAAACACAACCATGGAAATTTTAGGTCTGAAGCTGAATATTTTCCAGATCCTATTTGGGGTTGATCCAATACTTCCAAATGCATCTGGAAATATGAGACCCAATTGGGAATCAGAGGTCACCCCTAGGTCCTGGTCAGGCTCAGCTGTCTCAGCCTGGAACAGCCACGCTCCCAGAATGCCAGCAGTCCCCATTGCAAATGCAGTGAAATAAAACATACAGGGCAAGAAAGGGAAGACAATCTGGTATATATGGAAGATAATAAGTAATTTCTAAAGAATACTAAACCACCATAGATATTATACATTATGTTCATGACCACTTCAACCTTTGTTTATGGCCCCATACACCTAATGGGCAGGTAAATGGCAAGAGATCTTCATCAGAGGTGAAACTGGTCAGTTGTGCAGTACCAAAACCTCCAGCAATTGCTCCACTCTCTGTCCTGATACATGGACTGCTCTATTTTGTGTGGTTTTGTTGTGTGAGTCTTGCTACTCCAGACTCATCTCCCACACAGTCTACTGCAAAGCTCATTTCTCAAAGAAGATTTGGAGGTTGGAAGTGGTTCTTCATACAATCCCAGCTCAAGTAGCATCTTTCCTTTGCTCTCTCTCTCCCTAAAGAAGGTAGAGCTGAGACTGCTGTCAATCAGTCTACATCCAGTCAAGATTTGGCACAGCAATAAATCTCCACAGCCATGGAGCTTTCTCTGGGTGACAAGATCAAAATGCCAAAATGGAAGGAAGTCACTCTCAAGAATAACACCCGTAGGCACCCATGTCATTCCTAAATTATAATATCTTGCTAGGAAAGGCAGAAAGAACAGATATATGCAAATAGACAGTTTACAACTGTTAATACTCAGGGGTAGGTTTTGCCCGCTAAAGCAGCTGCAGATGAGGCTGAGAGATGCCTCATCTTTATGAAATGACAGAACTGGGGCTTAGGTTAAGGAACAGGAGAGTTAGATTTTTCTCCTCATCATTCTGCTGCGCTGTTGCTTCAGGAAGGGAAAAGAAGCAGAAATTGTCAAGTACTCAACTGAATGTGGAAGCTTTAAAATCACAGAAACATAGGTTGGTTTGGGTTGGAAGGGACTTTAAAGATCATCAAGTTCCAACTCTCCTGCCATAGACAGGGACACCTCCCACTAGACTAGGCTGCTCAGAGCCTCATCCAACCTGGCCTTGAACACCTCCAGGGATGGGGCAGCCACAACTTTACTGGGCAACCTGTGCCAGTGATTCAACACGCTCATCATGAAGAATTTCTTTTTCCTTATATCTAATCTAAATCTACCCTCTTTCAGTTTAAATCCATTACTCCTTGTCCTATCACTATACATCCTTGTATAAATCCTCCTTCTGCTTTCTTCTAGGCTCTCTTTAGGTACTGGAAGGCTGCTGTACACTCCACCTGGAGCCTCTTCTTCTCCAGGTAACCACAATTCTTTCAGGTTGTCTTCACAGGAGAGGTGCTCAAGCCCTTTGATCATCTTCATGGCCCACCTCTGAACTCTCTAACAGATCCATGTCCTTGTGTTGGGGGCCCCAGAGCTGAATGCAATACTCCAGGTGAGGTCTCACGAGATCAGAGCAGAGGGGTAGAATCACCTCCTTCACCCTACTGTACACACTTTTTTTTNCACCACACAGCTTAGTGTCGCTGACAAACTCGCTGAGGGTGCACTCAATCCCACTGACCATGTCTTCAACAAAGATGTTAAACATCACCAACCCCTGAAGAACATCACTCATCACCAGCCTCCACTTGCACACTAAGCCATTTACCGCAACTCTTTGAGTGTGACCATCCAGCCTGTTCATTATCCACTGAATGGTACATCCATCAAAAGGCATGTCTCTCTCATTTAGAGACAAGGATGTTATGCAGGACACTGTCAAATGTTTTGCAAAAGTCCAGGTAAACGAGGTAAGTTGCTCTTCCCTTATCCCCAACACTGTAACCCTGTTAGCATAGCTCTCAGGAGGATCTGCTCCATGACCTTGCTGGGCACAGAGGTGAGACTCACCAGCCTGCAGTTCATCAGCTCTTCCTTTTTTCCCTTTTTAAAAATGGAAGTTACGTTTCCTCTTTTCCAGTCAGTGGGAACTCCACTGGATTGCCACAACTTCTCAAATTGGTGGATAGTGGTTTAGCCACTTCATCTGCCAGTTCCCTCAG
>WAAB01021444.1:0-41583 GCA_013389865.1 Piaya cayana
CCTTAGCCCTGCTAGGAGACCCCTTTCTGTCTAGAAAACAAGATTTTAGAAAAATATTTATCTTAAGGTACATTGGAACAGAATGGAGCCAGTTAAACAGTAATGGACCTGAGCTGTGAAAGAAGCTGCTCATTTGGAGTAACTGTGTAACTTTTCCATAACTTTCTGTAAGACCAGTAACTCCTGCTTTCCTATTTAAATTTTCAATATAAACTTATTTTTTGTTTTTTCTCGCAGAGCCCAATTTATTGAGTGGTACTGCTCACAGTGTGAACAAGAGAGGTGTGAAGAGGAGAGATCTTGACATTGAGGAGCTGAGAGAGATCCTGTCTCCACTTTTACCTTTTGTCCGCATTGAGCACATCTTACCCATGAATAGTGAAGTACTGAGTGATGCAGTAAGTCAGTAATCTCATACAAATACTATCTCTCGATTCCTTGTAGTTCAGATTCTTCATTATTTGGGGTTTTTGGGTTTTTTGTGAGTTAGCTCCTAAAATGTTAGCACTCAGAGTAATCCGTGTATAATTCTTTCTGATTAAATTTTCTGTACTTTAAATCCATCAGAAGGCTAAAGAAATATTAGTGGCATAAGGATTCAGTTTAAGAAACATATTTCTTGTAAGCTTTCCTCATATCTATATTTAAAAACCCATGAAACTGTTTCTTGATTTTTAAAGATGAAGAGAGGCCTGATTAGTACTCCTCCTTCAGACATGCTACCAACATCAGAAGGTGGAAAGTCAAATGCCTGGCTGCGGCAAAAAAATGCTGGAATATATGTGCGGCCAAGACTGTTCTCACCATATGTGGAGGAGGCTAAGGTAATAATCATTAACATTTGAGTATTGTTAATCTACTGTCACCAGGGTGTTCTGTAAGCAGGGAAGGATTTTGGTATGTTTTATTTCTTTTTGCATGTACTGGCCTGAAATACTAACATTTTCAATTTAACAAGACTTACAAGATTGATCATCAGGCTCAAGTCTCTAGAACTGGTCAGAAAAATTTCAACAAAATTTTTATTTGTTGCAATTGAAATGTTTGCGAGACAGATCTTGATGAAATTCCACCGGAAACAAAGCAGCGTTCTGAGGGAAACCTCCCTGGTTTCCAGCCAGTTTGCCGGCCCAGCTCCTCGGCAGCCCTCCTGGCAGGCGGATGGCAAGGTGAGAGCCTGAGAGTCTCCAGTTTGCAGCTAGTCAGCAACCTTGGTGCCAGGTCTTTCAGGCTCCCCAGCTCCCACTAGAGCTGGGTGGAGAACTAATATTCCACTTGGCAGAGGACTCTGATATTTTATCTTCTTGTTTGAATCAGAACATATCCAAAATTGTTTGGATCCTCCGCAAAATGGAATTAATAATTTGTGTCCAGTTTGACTGAAGTTCTGTGTGTCCCATTCAGGCAGTACCTTCCCTATTTAATATCTTGCATGAGGACTGTCAAACTGAGTATCTTGTAGCATTTCTGATGGTGATATGTGGTGGCACGGTGAAGATGGCTTTGTCTAGAACAGAAGCATGTTACGTTCTACTTGACAGAATGGAACCCCTGTAGGTCACTAACTAGCTCCATTGCTTAGGGCAGCTCTGACTGAAGTCGAGCTCCAGAGTCCCAGTAGAGCAGGTGACTGCAGTGCAAGAGGATTAGGTGAAACTGTGCACATCCACATTACCTAGAAAGTGTGACCACTGCTCTGGTGA
Source organism: Piaya cayana (assembly GCA_013389865.1). Classification (NCBI taxonomy): domain Eukaryota; kingdom Metazoa; phylum Chordata; class Aves; order Cuculiformes; family Coccyzidae; genus Piaya; species Piaya cayana. The sequence continues at coordinate 1,704 of WAAB01021444.1, forward strand.
ATTTGGAGCTTTTGCCCTGTACTGAAGAAAGAAACCAGTTTCAACAGCTGTGAGTTGTTGAGATCCTCTTTGAGGGGAGGGGAGGAATAAAACTACTTTGCACTTTGGGCACAAAGGTTAGACAGCACCAGGTGGCACTGAAACAGCAAGGGAAGACTAGCCAGTTAAAATTTTATGTTGGATACTTGGCTTGTTAAAACTAACAAAAATCTGTTAAAGACCATGTAGTAAAAACTTTGTTTCTTTTAGTATTTGGGTATACAGTATGGGAGTGCTTTAGTAGTAATCTTAAAGCAAAAAGTGCATTCTAAATTTTGTTTTCCCCTGTCCGGAATCATACTTATTTCTTTGTTTCTATTCATTTCATATTATGCTGTTAATATTTTTAATATTAAAAAACATCATTAGCTGTTTAACCTTAGGGGGAGACTCTCATTATCTGTCAACTATACACCGAGTCATACTTTAATTATTATGAAATGCAAAAAATTGTGGATTAGTGATTTCTGATTTTTTTTTTTTTACTCCCCTGTTTAAATCCTGTTTTTGGAAATAAAACCATTCAACTTTAAACATGAATCCTAAATGAGTATGCGTAAATCCCTTTTTGTTGTTTAAGACATCCAAGGGAAGCATTTCATTTTTAGACCAGTGCCTTCTGTTTGGTGGCACAGCAAGTTGAGACCAGAGTGTCTGGTCTTGAGAAGGTTACTTCTAATCTGACAGGTACAAAATAAACAGAACAACCTTCCCAAGCTTTATTCACCTGCCTCTTCTTGGCTCTGAAACTCAACTTGGATCTTAACTGGAAAATGGAATAGAAAATGCAGTGGAAAAGGCAAATACTGTTTAGGACCTGAAAAAGTTGCTGGTTAGAGATTGCTAGACTTGTGGCCTCAGGCCTGTGCTTGCAGAATGTCCTGGTCAGGGGTGTGCGCAGTGCCTTCACCAGGGCTGTCCTCGCTGTCGTTGCAGTCAGTACTGGATGAGATGATGGTGGAACAAACCGATCTCGTACGTTTGCGGATGGTCCGAATGTCCAATGTGCCCGACACCCTTTACATGGTAAACAACGCTGTGCCACAATGCTGTCATATGATTACCCACCAGCAAGTCAGCACTAACCAGTCCAGTCCTCCTTCAGTCATAGCCAATGAGATCCCAGGTAAGGCTGCTGGGTCACTTACAGTGCCACAATGCCGATTGGTCTCATGTAAGTGGGTGGGAGCTTGGAGCTGGGGAGGATGAATGTGGTTTATTGAATATTATTGTATCCTTGGAGAGTAGTACTGCACAATTTGGCCCTCTTCCCACCCAGCAGTAGTCACTCTTGCTGTGTTCTACTCTGATGACATTACCGCTTTTGGCTGGCATAATAAGTAGTTAGAAAGGAAGCTGCTGGAAGGGGTGATATTTTACCCTACTTGAGCTGAGCAATTTGAAAAACTTTGGACAGGTTAAACACTGTAGAACACTTGCTGGAGCATGGCTCTCTGTTCCCAGAGTGGTCCTCAGTTTTCTACAACCAGTCGTCCAAGATGGGTAAGATACCTAAGGCTTGAAAGTGGCAAAATACTGCTTTCTTTTAAAAACAAACAGCAGGGGATCTTAATTTATAGGGCAGTCAGCTTAACTGAGCTTGCCAGAAAAATATTGGAAGTAGACACTCAAAACACACTTCAGTTTACCAAGTCTACTTTAGCTTTGAAGTCAAACCAGCTTCATTCCTTGCGTAAGTAACTTGAGTAAGTTTTTATAGGTGGGAGTAGATACAACCTCTTTTGACTTCATGATACTTAGTGTAACATTCCTCACAGGCAAGCCAGGGAAATATAGTCATAAAACTACTGTAATACATATTGTAATTTATGTATGTGATGTTTTGGTCTCAGATGGGAAGGTGTCTGATGGGATTGCCAAAGCATCTAGCTCCTCCCACCTTCCCCCTTCCCTGTCAATACTCAAGTGAGTAACCCCAAGGTCTAATAAATTGACCTCAGGTGACCTCTAGGATGGTCCCCAGAGGGGACCTTTGACCTCAAGTGACCCCACAGCCCAGTAGGTTGACCTCAGGTGACCTTCCCCCTCCTCCCCCCCAGAGGGGTCCTTTGACCTCAAGTGACCCCAGGGCCCAATGAGAATGCACTGGCAAAACTTGCAATTCATGATGTGTTGGGAGGGTCGGTGGATGTTTTGTAGGGCAGAATTGGATAGCTAGATGACCAAGATGAAATCTAAATTCAGTGCAGAAAGTGGGAAGTGTTGTTGTGTAGGTGTAGGTAGCTGCGTGCATACAGGATGGCTTGAGGGAAGCTCTGTTTAGCAAAGCCTGAAAGTCAACATTGTACAACTCCATAGAAACTCACTAAAATACAAAAACAAATGTATCACAAGATGTGGAGTGATTTTTGTCTCAGACAAGTCAAGGATTTGTCTGTCTAGTCTAGTATGCTTATTCCAGCAGTCACCAGAAGTGAGTGTGTAAGGAGTGTCGCAGAAAGCACATAAAATAATTCCCTGTAATGATCTGTGTGCTTTTCAACTCTTTGCAGCTCAGATATCCTTTGGTGGATGGAGTTTGTGTGTAGTTAGTAATTTCAAATGCATTTTTAATCCATGAGCCTATGCAATCCTTCCTTAAACTTGCATAAGCTTTTGGCATCATTTTCAGATCAAGTATTGCATTTTAATAGATATGGATCAGTTTGGAAGTCTGTAGAAAAGCAAGAAAGATGACATGCCGCCAGTCATCTTCCTTCTCCACTCCCCATTTCGTGTTTTATAAGCTCTTTGTATATAAATTAATGTCTCCCTTCAGTCAACTGTGTTGAAAGGAAATAGATAAACTACGCTTACAGATACTATAGCCAGGGCATAAATAGTAGGTTTAAATTTCAGGGGTTAAACACTGCAGTAAGTTTTCTAGTAAGGTGTGTGAAATAGTTTTGATCAATTTGTTTCTTGTGATTCAGGAAGAAATTTGATAAAGCCTGAAAGGAGCCTCTGTAAACTTCTGTAATTTGATAAATTACTAATTGTTTGTTTAGCAACTTACAGCTGTGGCATCTCAACAGTGTGTCACAGTACTCTTGATTCCCTCTGCCCTGCAGAATAGAACAAATATACTCACCGTGAATTGCATGTGAAGTATTTCATTATAAGAATCATAGAATCACCAGGTTGAAAGAGACCACCGGATCATCAAGAACAACCATTCCCACCAGTCTCTAAACCATGACTCTCAGTACGAGAGTACATCCACTCGCACCTTAAACACCTCCAGGAAAGGCGAGTCAACCACCTCCCTGGGCAGCCTGTTCCAGTGCCCAGTGACCCTTTCTGTGAATTTTTTTTTCTTAATGTTCAGCCTAAATCTACCCTGGCGGAGCTTGAGGCCATCCCCTCTTGTCCTGTCCCCGTGACTTAGTTTACTGATCCTAGTTTCCAAAGTAGTTGAGAAAGAAATCACGTTCTTAGGTGTTTTGCAGAAGTTCTCATGTTCTGAATAAATCCAGCTCTGTTGACAAACGTGAGACATCTTAACCAATATGAAACTCCACAACTTATTGATTCTCTACTATTTAATATATAGGAATTACTGCCAGCCCTTTGATTTGAGCATGGACCTGAGCTGCGAGCCTGGCTGGTAGTTGGAGCACAGCTATTGTGTTCTAGTAACTGCCTGGTTTGCTTAGTTCTATAGATATTCAGAAGATCTGATTGTTTTGCCTCTGCCTTGTGCTAGGAAGGGTAGATGGAGCCCAGTTAATTTGAGGAGATTCAGGCATATACCAAACCTATAACTTGTACAGAAATCCGTCCTGAAGCATAGATGGAACACAGGAACTGCCAGAGGGAGAGCTAGACAATGGTGCCTCTGTACCTGTTAGGTCGGGCACTTAGAACACCGGGTTCTTTATAGCTTAGGTATTGTCCATCTGTTGCTTCCATCTTCCTTGTACCCACTGCCCATGGACTGTACTTGCATAAATGCTATTGGCAGCATGTCTTGGTGCTCTTCTTACACCACTCTTGTAAAATGAGTTCAGCCTCTGCTGAAGTCTGTTCTACTTTGAGGCTGGGTTCTGCAGGTAATTGGGTTTCCTTAGCTATTTTTCAGTTTCAGTTTAAATTGGAAATCCTGCAACAACTTGAGAACTATATGTTTTTATATGTGTAATTGCTCTACCATGTGTTTTGCATGAATAATATTAAAAAAGTCAGAAACAGCCCTGAGTTTGAGAAGATTTCAATATTTAATTAAAAACTTAGATCACTTTTTATACCTACTCGTTTGGAGCACTGCTTAAAAAGTCTCTAAAATCCTCGCTTTTTCAATGTTGGCAAAATTCTGGTTACAGCTAAACATCTGGCTGCTAAACCAGGATTTTGCAGAGCAGTTGAGGCATGTTGAGGGTAGTGTGGAGGACTTATTTTCAAGCCTTGATGGCTGGATAGAATTGATTATTTTTCTTTTTGAAGTACTTACACTTATCCTTCATGTACCAATGTAAACCTCATGAAATTGGGACCAGTTGTACTTGCATGGTGTTGAGTTTTCTCCTTCTCTGTAGTGCAAATGTCTCCTCTCACTGTTCTTGCTGTCTGATCCATTTAATTTTTATAAGCTTTTATTACAGACATCTGGTCATGGTAATATATAAAGCTTGTAAAGCTCATAAAGGATCAGATGCCAAGACTTAACGTATTCAGAGATGTGGATTTGTCTTCTGTAGCATGCATGTTTTCCTGAGGACAGAAAGACCACAGAAGAAATACTATTCATCATTAAATAGCACCAAGAAGTGGCATGGGAAAGTTTTGCAACAGGATAAATACCCAAATTATACAGTATTTCCTTTTGGAAGGGTGTTTTTTAAAATTATTTCAATATGGCTGTATAAAACAATGTCATTTTAACAGGTTTATATTGGCTTACAGTTTGTGTAATTTTTTTAGAATGATCTTTCTGTAGTTACATACTGGTATTATGGTCTTGTGATTATAGAATTCCACTAGAAGTATGAAGTGTATGCCAGAAATAATCAATGAATTCTTGGCTTGTAGAATTCATGAGGGAACATTCAGCTGTTATTTAAGATATCCTGCCGCCACCTCAAATCACAAAATTCCTGCCTCATAAGGAGTTTACAAAGAAGGCTGTATTTGTGGCTCACTGGCGGAAGCTGGGAGGATGCTCTATGTCTTTATCATTCGTATGGTATGTGGGTTAACCCATGTGGCTTAGTGATGCTCCAAGGAGCACATGCAAGTTTAGCTGCTCTTGGCAGAATGCTTCTTTAAAAAAAAGAAAAACAAAAGCCAAGTCAGCCTGACATTGGATACTTCCTTCAGAATTAAATCTAACCATTGCAATCAAACTTCTTGCCTCTCAGTTAAAGTAAACTCTGTGATCCTCATTCCATTCTCTATTATCCCTCCAGTTCCCAATCTCCTCATTGTAAAAGAGATGATCAAACGGCTGCAGGAGCTGCGTCATACGGAGCAGGTGCAGAGAGCGTATGCTCTCAATTGTGGAGAAGGTGCCACTGTCAGTTATGAGATTCAGATTCGTGTGCTGCGGGAATTTGGACTTTCTGATGCTGCTGCTGAACTTCTGCAGGTATGGAAAAGTTGCTGTGTAAGACCGTAATTGGTTTGCTTCTGTTCTGCTTGTGAATTGACTTGAAAGTATAACCAGCAATAAGAGGACTTCATGTGTGCACATGCAGTGCAAAAATGCTTTAAAGTGTCTGTATAACTTCAGAACTATCCAAGTGCAAATTACAGTGAGAGTGTTGCGTTTGATGTGTGGGATTTAATAAATTTAATAAATTTTTTTTAGCCTGGAGAAGAGGAGGCTGAGAGGAGACCTCATTGCTCTCTACAACTACCTGACGGGAGGTNTAATCTATAAATAGTTTTCTCAACAGTTGCTGCCTTTCAGGGTGCTGTTACTGCCACCGATTTTGGGGACAAAAAGCTCTGCAGAAGACGCAGTTGATGAAAATTCAAAGCAAAGCTAGAAATCTAGGCCATGATTTATTATTATTATTTAAGTCCTAACTAATACAGTAGATCTGTATAGTATGTATCAGGACTGGGAAATGGGAAATCTTGCTTCTGTGTTTGTATGCTCCTGTTAAAGCAAATGCATTTATTGGTCAACTTATTCATACAGTGAGTTTGATGCTTCTTGTCTCTTGTTCTAAGAAAACCAGGATCTTTTTTCTGTGGTAGCTGTAGTTGCTTCCAGAGTTGGTGAGGTTTCGGACAGCACAACTAGCCTGTTCCAGCGCTAGCAGATTTTCTAGTTCCAGTGCGTGTTAGTTTAGGAGATTTTTCTAGGTGGCTTCGTACATTGTTTAGTTACATGCTGGTTTTTTTTTTCCTTTGCAGAATCCTCACAAATTCTTTCCTGATGAGCGATTTGGGGATGAGAGCCCACTCCTGACAATGAGACAGTCTGGACGATGTCGTGTTAACAGCACTCCCACTGCGGAAACTATGTTTACAGAACTGGACTCTTTTGTGGCCTTCCATCCACCATTGCCCCCGCCGCCACCTCCTTACCACCCACCAGCAACTCCTATTCATAACCAGTTCAAAGTGGGCTGGAAACAAAGGGTGCCAAATCAACATCCCTCCCGTTCCTTTTCTTACCCATGTAATCACTCGCTGTTCCATTCCCGGACTGCTCCCAAAGCTGTGCCACCTGTGTACTTGCCCAGTGTTAAAGCAGCACCTCCCGATTGCACTAATACTACAGGTCTGGGGAGGCAGACGGTGGCTGCGGCAGTAGCAGTGATGGCAGTTGAGAAGCAAGTAGTAAGTATTAAGGTTTCTTCTCCACTTCTCTGGCCACTCAGAGTAGCTTATAGAGAGGAGCTGGGGGGAATTTGCATGGTGAAGTAACTTGGCTTTGTTAAATTAAAAGTATCTTTGTTAGTTAGGAGAAGATTTTTTTCTACCAAACTGGCTGTCAGCATTTTGCAACCCAAAGGCTTGTCCTAATCCCTGGGAGAATGAACATTCCAGGGACAGGAGCAGGTGGGGCTTGGGAATCTTATGAAATATCATCATTGATCTACATTAAAACAAAGCATAAGTCAGCTTAGTAGTGAACTGCATGCTATAATTCATGGGTAGAAATAGTGATGTTTTGGCTATTCACAGGTAGTCTCTCCCTTGATCAGTACTGATTTCACTAAGGAAACCATATAGTGATCTTTTTTGCATTCAAAGTTTTTCTACTAGAATGTTTCTATAAAGAAACGCAGGGAGACACCTAGACTTTGCAGTTTCTATATTACTAGTAATCAATGATTACTAAAATGACTTTCAGTAAAAATGATAAGTAGAAGAGGAAATTTCAACTCTTCTGTCTGGAAGACTGTAATATGGTTGTCTCACTGCAGGATTACCTCTAGGTGTAAGCGAGAGCAATGTTGTGCAACATCCCTGCACCTGGCATGTAGTCAGCTCTCTAACTGTTGTTCCCCCCAGCCCTTGAAGCTACCATGTGTACACAGACGTGTGCCTGCAATTAACTTACTCTAAAACATTGAATGCAGGCTGAAAGGATTGCTTCTATAGTGACAAAATAGATGTTTCATGGCCTCTCCACACTGGAACTCTGTGTTTTAACAAACTGCTTGTAAAGTTCTGCACAGTCTGCTGTGTTAAATTTTGTAATTGCAAGTGGCTTAAAGCAAAGTTACCTTTGAGAGTGTGACAGGACAGTGTAATTTACCATGTATGCGAGACAAGATAACCTAAGAAGGATCTTTTATTGTGGCACAGCAGGAAGGTGAGGGTTGGAGTATATCTACGTTCTTTAAACAGTGTAGGAGACTTACAGGCTGAGGTTGGTCTAGGCCAAAGTAGGTTAGGAAAATACCATTTTGAATTACAGGAGCCATCTTAAATGCAGTTTGTGTTTAGCTTCTTCTTTGTTTCCATGGACCCATTTCTTTTCTTTTTCAGTGTACTCAGCCCTTGCTAAATGAACTGATGCCAGATATCGCAATGGGTGTGTCAGCAATGTCTTTAAAAGACCGAAGATTACCAGAGCTCACGGTTAACACAGAATTAAGCCAGACGGTTACAGAGGTAGGGCCTGGTCCACCCCAGCACATTTCATGTATTCAGAACAGACACATGCCCACTTCTCGAAAGAAACATGCAATAGAGCAGAAAATAGATGCTCGAGAAAATCAGCAGGAATATCCTGACTTCTACGACTTCTCTAATGCTGCATGCAGACCCTCTACTCCAGCACCCAACAGGCACAGTCCCTCACCTTCACAAGGCATGTATTTTGGCCCAGATTTGTATAGCCACAATAAGGCATCACCAAGTGGCTTAAAGTCAGCCTATCTACCTTCCCAGATATCTCCTAAAAAGCAAGAGGATTCTAGGAGGGAATACCTGCTTTCCCAAGATGGGCATCAACACAGACAAAAGAATGAGCCAATACACCTCGATGTCTTAGAACAACCTCCCCAGCGACTGGACTTGGCATTGGCTACCCAGGAAAATGCTGGCAATGGTCCAGCTCATGTCAGGGGAAGAACAAAGATGGAGACAGATTTAACCTATGGGCTAACCTCCAACAGACCTTCGCTCTCTGCGTACACCTCTGAAATGCAAGAAGAGAGGCCCAGTAGGAGACTGGCAGATGAGGAGGCACTGGAGCATGGAGCACAGAGAAACGCGGATTTGGAAAGGGAAGATGCAGTAAGCAGAGGGAGGAGGTCTCCAAACAAGCCAGACTTCCTGTATAAAAAATCTGCCCTATGAAAGCAACCTCCACTATTTCTCTGTGCCTAATTGTTGTAAACATCCCATTCTTTGCAAGTTTTTCCTAACTTCTGTCAGACAAATCCATTCATGCCAGCAGATGAATTCAGCTTCTCTCACTTCTTTTGTACATACATTGCTTTGTTAGAGACAGCACATCATCGGTTTGGGTTTAATGCTGCTTCTGTTTTTATTTGATGGGAAATTTTTTTGAGCAAATTTTAATTAAGCCTTTTTAAAAAAAAAAAAAAAAAAAAGCTGGTACCTTTTTCTACAACCTGGTAGCCTTTTGCACCTGTACATCTATTTTAGTGTATTAGTTTTGTACTAATATGTTAAACTTTATTGTCACGTTTAAAGAACTGTATTTTCATACTTTTGCATTTTCCCTTTCACCTGCCAATTCTGGTGTGCATTGGTTTGCACATTATGAAATGTATTTTCTTATGAGATAGTAACAATGTGTTTATTTTTTAATTATAGGAGTTCCAAAGAACAGCACATCAAAATACTACACTTTTAGTTAGGTTTTTGTTTAGATCTGAAATCTTCCTGATTTTTACAACTACGGCAAGAATCCAGTCTAAAATTTTGTTTGAAAAGTCTTGGCAGCTAGGCTTATCCTTATATTGCAAGCCTACTTCAAGAATTATATTTGGGTTTTTAAGAGTCCGGGGGGGGGGGGATATTTAGGAGTCCAAATCCCAGTGAAATTCCCTGGGAATTGGCAGTCTGATTCTGTTTGCTTTCTGGTTCACTTGTGACCATGGACAACTCCATGGCCCCCCAGAAGCACTGACAAAACAGACTAGAATTGTTCATTTGCCCATGCAGAATTATATCTAGAAATGCTGTAAAAATTATAATAATAACTTGTTCTTCCAGCTACCCGTCCGTGAGGGTAAGCGAAGACTGGAGTTGAGGATTCATGCTGAATGCGGGAGTGTCAGGAAGACAAGGCATATAGTGTCTTTGCCGTTGCCTGAACGGTAACCCTCCCCTCCAGGGGGTTCCCTCTCCAACTGAGGTGCTGAGGTGACTGCTCATTGCCTTGTGTTCTCCTGCCTGTGATTAAAAAAGGGCTTCACTCTTAGTGATGTCATTCAGTGTTCCTTACCTGATCTGAAGCGTTGCTGTCTTCATAACTGCAGCTGTTCTGTGAGCAAAATCAAAGTGAAGAGTAGCTGCTCTAGTATCATGAAATGTGTGAAGCTTTAGCGCTTTTAAATTATATTTCTACTTCCTGGCTTTGCTTTTTTTAAAGGATACAAATGGGATTTATCTCTTCAGATGAAGAGGGAGTGACTGTGATCTGGGCTGGGCTCCCTGCCACGGGATTGGGGCTAAGGAATGCATTGGGTTAACGGTTGTCATTAAGTGCATACTTCATATTTAAAATGCAGTTCTTACCACAGATTCATTGTGTTTAGGATTGGGGTCTGATGCTACTGCAGTGTAGTGATTACTAGTAAAGGCCTGTTTGGGTTTTTTAAGTACAGTTTCTATAATGAATTTCCGTGTAGTAGAAAACTGTGACCCAAGGACTACTTTAAGGTTAGGTTGAGTGGTTTCCTGCAGTTTAAAATGCTTAATGCTATTTAAACCAGAATCCTGCTGCAACTTTTGGTTTTGGTTGATGGCTGATTCTTACCTAATCTGTCTCATTTGAAGTATGCAAGGCCTGGTACCACCACCACAATGTGATTGAAATATTGAATAATGAATTTCCAAACTACCACATAGCTTCTAGATGAATGAAGATATGGGTGTTTGAACCAATGTACCCTAGTGTCTCCTGCAAACACACATCCATAGATCTCCTGCTTCTGGAAAGCTCTGCAGATGCTCCTTTTGAGATGCAGTCATGGAAGGTGTGGTGTAGGATTGGAGGGGAGACTTAGCTGAACTGTGCAGTTGAGGTCTCGTGTGTGACAGGAAATGGGTTTTTTTCCTGTCTGTCAGTCTTATTAATCTGTTTGGGGTTTTGACCACAGTCAAGATGATTGGTGGTCCTGGCCGCTTGGCCAGTATGTGGTATTTCCACGGGACTGCAGTGTAGAACATTGTTAAATGCAAGAAGGTGTTGGTAGGGGGACGGTGCTGCAGCAGGTTGGGGACTGAGGTTTGCTGAGTTTCCTCTGAAGATTTGAGCACAGTGCTCTCTGACTGCATAGCTCTGCTGGACTCACACTTGCCAGCACCACAAGCATTAATATTCATCCCACAAAACTCACTGAAACTCATGTCTCATGCCTATGTTGGTAGCTTGATTACTAAAGCGTCATAGCTGTCCTCAGAAGACATTTTTATTTTTACCTAAAATCAATAGATGTACCTTGAGAAAACTATTTTAGTTGCCATAGTTTGATGGGGCACTGTGTGCCTGGACAGAGACGGGGCTGAAATCTACAGGTGTAACTGTTAAGCTTGAAATCTGGGGGAACGTGGCTGATGAAGACTGAGAAGTTTTGAGGTTATGGGTAGAGGTAAATCATTAAATGCTTTGGCTTTGGGATAAGCTGGTGAGAAATGCCTCGGTGTAAGGGGACAACATGTCTGCATTTTAAAATACAAAATTGCTTCTGAAACGTCAGCAGCTGAGCAGTGTTAAAAAGAGGATAAAGCGTTTAAAAGTAGGTGCAAAATACAAGACAAGTTCTGAGGCCACAGACAATCGGACTGTGTAGACAATCTGTGTTTTCACTTGTATGTTTTAAGTTGGGAAGAAGATAGCAGTTAACGACAGCCGATTCCAAGTGGAAAAGATGGATTTGTCAGGTTCCTGGAACTGTTTTTTTGTTTGTTTTTTTTTTTGCCAGCATAGGGTTTCCTACCTAGTTGGATGTGTGGAAGTGGGGGAGAGATACCATCATCACCCTTCACAGAAGCATTTGTTCAGAAGCTGGTGTTTGTACTGCATCTCACTGGCAGCACCCCCGCACCTGCCTGTGCTACCTGCTGCTTCTGGTTCTCTGTCTACTGATACTTTGGTGCCGACGCTCCTTGTTTACATGAAGCACTTTCTGATTAGGCTGGAAATTAACATCTTTTTCTCCTCTAAGTTTGATGGAGATAAGATTACTGATTATACTTTGCCTGAGGATAGAGGTATGAATATCAAGTTTTCTGGGATGAGGAAGACTTATGCTCCTTGTTCTATTAAAGAGAGAGCTCAGACTTTTATTTTAGTGAACATGCAAAAACTTCTTGCTCCCCTTTCCTTGGCCCCCTCTTCTTTTCCTTAATATATGGATGAGTAACTTAATTCCTGAAACCAATTCTTCCTTTGAAATGTTTTGTTGTTTCACACTTACCTGTAGTTGTGTGTTGATAACTCCTGTGTCGATTGGCAGTTTCGTGTTGTATTTTTCCTGTTCTTGAGGAGTTTCAATTTGGAAAGTTAAGACTGTGGCCACCTCTACTTCTAAGTCCTGGGGTTTGGTCCTGGAACGTCCCAAACTTTTGTCATAGGGATTTCTTTGGTTTGGGTTCGGTGGGGTTTTTGGGATTTGGTTTGGGGTTTTTTTGTTTGTTTGGTTTTTTGTTTGGTTGTTGGGGTTTTTTTGTTTGGTTTGGGTTTTTTTGAAAGAATCCTCATGCTGCTTCAGGCACGGTTCTTTCTCCTAATAATTCTGTGCTTCTGTGGGGGAGGTGGTGCTGGGCTCTGCCTAATGCAGGGAACAGCCGAGGGATGAAAGTGTAAAACCTTATTGGGGTTTCTGTAATTGTCTGTACTGCCAGGAGCAGCCCTGCCACTGGCAGCGTTACGGTTCTGTTTCTTGTCCTTGTGGTGTTACTGGTATAAAGTCAAGTGCCTTCAATGCTAAAGGCTCAGAAAACTTTCTTAAAACTGACTCCATGTCCTATGCAAGTGTTTTTTTCTACAACCTGCATAACCAGTACTTTGTAAAACTTGTTTACGCTTCAATTGTACATAGTGTTTTTTAAAAAAAAAATAGTATTTTTATTTAGGTACCTCCAGACTTGAATTCAAGTCTTGTGTGATGCATTGTAAAACAATACATTTCTCTTTTGAGTACCATTACAGTTGTAAAAAGGTTTTCACTGGTTCTATTTTTCTACTGTTGCTGAGAAGCATGTAACACTGACTTAATCCTACATATAGTTGGCATTTCAAATAAATGGCTTGTATAGAATGGGCTTGTGCAGCTTCTTCCGGCGGCTGTGCCCTCATTACTCCAAACTTTGGATCCAGCTGACAGCTGGGGTGGAAGGGGTGGGTTATAGAAGCTTTAAGAGTAAAGGCTCTTAAAACCAACAACGTTTGTTGTTCTTACTGGAAAAGAAGTGGACAGTAATGCTTTGAATGTCGTGTGTGTGTGTACAAAGCAGTGTAAAATGAGGGCCAGCACACGGGTGGCGCTGTTGAAGCAGCTTCTTAGAAAGAAGCAGCACTCAGTGAACTGAGTTGTTTGGGCCAGAGCCTCGGACTGAGACACTCTGCACTCGAAGGCAACAGGATCACTCTGCAAGGCTGAGGGACTCAGCCCTTGATCTAGGAGACAGAGTCTGTCTCCAGTTGCTCTTGCCCTGCATCAGCTGAACGTTCATTGCCTCCCTTACAGGAACAAGTGCTGCGCTGCTCCAGAGACACAGCTACAGCTGGGAGCTTCTGGCAGCAGGAGCGCTCGGCTGCTTTCACTGCTGTAAAACACAACAGGGCGGGACATGTCCTGACATTAAAGCATGGGGTATGGTTCTAAATGTCAGTTACTGACACCTCCATTCCCACATGCAGGAAGGTGATGTTCCTGAACTGGACAAATGTAACCATACAGGTGCTCTGTTCTTTCGCAGCATCGTTCTGGGCCTGCTGCCTCTGTGCAGCCCGACTACCTCTTCACCAGGGCCGGGGAGGCCTTTCTGAGGGAGGGAAGAAAGCACAAGCGCCTTAGCAGAGCTGCCACTTCTTGAGCAGGGGGAGGGATGAGTGGTGACCTCGTGTCTGCATGTGCTCTGGCAGCCGCGGCTGCTGTTCCATGCAGGGTAAGCAGCACAACTGGGAGATCAGCCTGTTCGGCTTTTCCTGCTGCCGCACCTGCAAGCAGGATGCCAGCCCTGGCGGGGCCTTGGAACTGGATGATATTTAAGGTCCCTTCCAACCCAAACTATTCTATGATTCTATGTAGGAGTATCAGGCTGGCTTAACTCACCCTAACTCAGCCCGAGATGTGTCTGGGCCACAGGGCTCAAGGGTCAACCCCGTGCTGCCCCGAGTCTGCGTCCCAGAGGGAAAAGAGCCGCTACAGCAGTGCTGCAGGAAAACCCAAACAGAACAGTTAGTTAATTTTTATTTTAGATCTGCAGTTACAACTCCCAAACAGCAGCTACAAAAAAACCCACGTACCATAACCAGAGTTAAATTTAAAAGCTATCAGTCATTTCACGTGAAAAAAACAAAAGGCTGAGCCTGGACGGGAGGGCTGCCTTTTGTAAATGAAGTGATCAGGAACAATGAATAGAAGGACAGAGAAAGGTCTGGGTTTCTTCTCAAAAGTCATTAATAGGGAAGCAGAACAGAACCTCAAAGCAAAGAAATCTACCTAAAGCTGGGGTTAAATGTTAGAACTTTGTTAAAGAATGTTGAGGGTGGAGAAAACTAAAAACTACTAGGCTCCAACCTTACAAAAAGTGTATTTAGTTGTAGTTAAGTGTACATTCTTGCAAGTTAGTGAACCCTTTCCTGTTCTAATTATCACAGTGATTATAGAACGATCATGTTTTTCTACTGTAGTAAAATGCTAGGGTGTTGCGGTGCTTTCAGGAACGCTCAGAAGTCAAAGAGCTGCACGTAGGCTTTTTAAAATCAAAGCACACGAGGAAGTCCTGTAACAGACCCAGGCCCCCTGCTTCATCTGTGATGTCATCCCTCCTCTTAGATGTCGTTTACATTGCAGTGAGTGGATAAGGTACATTGGTCACATTTTTGTATGTAAAGCATCCCCGTACAGTATTAGAAATAGTGGGTTTGAATTTATAAAAACAGGTAAAACACTCCAATTACCCATTTGTCCCCTGCCTGGGGAGCATTTCCAAAGCTGGAGTGAGCATGCAGCCCGGCCATCCTGCTCTGTGCACCTGCCATCTCTCCTACAGCTGCCCCCAACAGCCCCGATCATGACACGTGCCCGTTACCTTTCCAGGAGCTGCAGTTCCTCTGTGCGGTAACAAGGCACGGTGGGGGGCAGGGAGACCTCGCTGGAGTCACTGACCCCAACAGGCGACATGGAGCTGCTGAAAGCTATGGCCTGGGGTGCGAGAGACCAAGGGGAACTCACAGCTGCTTGTGTAGCGACTGTCCTCCTCCCCTCAGACCAGCGTAACTCTCAGCGTAATGCGAAGCTGGTCAGTACTGAAATCCCTACAAATGCAATGAACCCGACTGTTTAGTCGCTATGGATAAAGGAAGTATGAGACAAAACAAAGACGTTTCTTGGACAGTTGCATTTTTATGAGAAGCCTCTTCTGTTTGCCAGTGGATATTGTTGTTGCAGTTGCCCATTCAGCCCCACACCCTCTCAGTCTAACTACAGTAGTACTGCATCCTGTTAGTCCGTTGTCTTTTCCGTGACTGAAATTCTTCAAAGAAGTGCTGAATATCTTCTCTTTTAACCACCTGGGGGAAGCAATAGGACAATCCAGTTGTGGTACAAGAATTCAATTGAATAATCCTTTTTTTTTCTTGCCTGCATCCCACCCGTAACACACAACAAAGCCTGTAAAAGCGAGTATCCTGAACTCCCCTCACGACAGCCAGCCACACAGCTTTCCTATTGTACCCAAAGGAAATGACTAATGCCCAAATTCTATTGTAAGAGAATACAAACAGGGAAACCAGCTCCCCATGGGTAGAACAAGCGCATGGAACAAAGTTCCTAACAGTATTTTTAATGGGTCTGATCACTTGCTTTTAGCATTAAAAAAATGAAGGCAAGATTTTCACTAGCTCACTTCAGACTTACCACAATGAAGCTAAGAATGGTGATCTAGCAAAACAGCCAACAAAATGCAGGTATTGATTAATAAATAGCATGCAAATTCCTTCAGAAAACAGCTGGCAAGACTATTTGCTAGTATTTAGTCAGTTCTTACTCTTCTAAGGGTTTAAATTCAATCTAAGAAAAAATGTTAAGGGCAAGAGCATTTTTCCCCTGGATACTTTTCCTAGTACTTTATAGACAGATTTCAGCAAGGTCCCCATTACCTCTCAACAATACCACTAAAGAAATAAAACTTTAAATTCCAATCAAATCAGAGGTTTCTGATTTCTATCGTAGTGCCACCAACAAAATGAGACAGGAAAAAAATGCTGTAATGTAGCATCGCAGTATTCAATATTCTCCCCTCAACACATTTTAAAACATATTTCTGGCAAACAAATTCTGCAAGTTCTGTCTTACCGTTCCCTCATCTGCAAATCTCCGGAGATAGTCGGTCAGTTCTGTCTTTAGATCGTTGTATTCTGGATGGAGAAGTGAAGGCAAGGGAAAGAAAACAAATAAACATGCAGGTTTTGTTTGACACAGGCTAAAAAAGAAGAGCTTGTTCTCTTTCCTCCTGTCATTCGTTACAACTTACTTGAGAATCAAGGTTTGACCTGGATTATAAATAATAGCAATAAAGGCAAGTCCAGGTAAACACGAGAAGCATAATGATTTCCACACCATCAGGTTCCTCGATGCATGTTAAAGTTGTAACAGGCCAGACAGGACAAAAATATCTGGAGTAATCTCGACTGAGGTGTGCGACCTCATACAGTTTTCTACATGTTACTTCAAAACCAGTTTGGCACCACACTGCAAGAATTGATACCAATCTCCTACAGGAAACTGTTCACTGAAAGTGCTAAGGCAGTTCATAAGAAATAAGCTGTATTTACCACAGATGAGTTCTACTTGCTGAACTCTGTTCATGCTGTTAAGGGTGTCCATTAAAGGATCTCTTCTCTCTGTTTCTTGGTCGCTGGTACCTTTATTTTCGTAAGCCAAGACAGTGTCACATTCATCTGTCAGGAACTGGACTTCAAGCTCTGAATACATTTTCTGGAGAACAACACAAAACTTACTTTTACATTACAAAACTTCTCACACGGGAGATGCTCTCACCCAATTCTTTTTTTGTTCAGTATCATAAATAAGAACTATAAAAATAATAACGTAAATTTTGTATCCAGCATCTCGTGCACCTCCCCATAATGACCTCCAAAGCAATACTAGATTTAAGCAGCAAAGAGAGAATACAAATGTTTAGAAGCTCCTTCATGCTGTATTAATTCCAAAGGATCTGGTGTGTTTCTTCATGTGGGGTGGAGAGGGATATTAGGTGTTTATATGCACAGTAAACATTTACACATATTTTCTTTACAAGCTTCCCTTTAAAGATGCCCTGGAAGCTCCTCCTGCCTCCCCCACATCAGTGATGGTAATGAAGACAGAACACATACCAAACACTCTTCACAGGTGCATAATTTGCTTCTCCAGTTCGATGGCCAAAAGGTGGCAGTATCTTTTTTTAAAAATCGCTTGCTTTGGAGTTCTTTCAGCTTGCAGACTGGCTTCTTACTCTTAGTAACTACCTGAATGAAAATGAGTGTTCAGTGTTCTATAACGTCACTTCAGTCTGTTGTTCCCAGCACGTCATTTTCCTTGTGCAATTTTTTCCCTTTGTCTCAGACACGCTTATTTTATAAACAACCTGGATTACCATTTTATCCACACCACAATTCTGAAGTGGCTTTTGCAGTTTCCACTGGAAATTTCTGTAGAAATTTACTGCAATAGCCATAAATGTTTAAGAAAAATGAGCTGGACTATCATGCAGATGGAGCTACAATGCACAATACTGCTGTATTAGAATAAACTCAGAAGCCACCTTAGCAATAAGGCCAGGTGGCTGACAAGAAGGGACAGATCTATCTGCAAACAGGAGTTACACCCTAGAAGCGTGTTCCACAGCCTGTGCTGTGCGCCTCAGAGACCATCTCTGCAGCATCAGTGACTGAAGAGGCACACACAAACAGGCTGAAAGCATTTATCTCTTCACTGAGCCTACACAGAAGGAGGCAGCTTTACTTCACCTATGTTCAGCACCAAGATGTAAATACAGAAAAATCAGTCTGTTTTACCTCCGGACAAGCAGATCCAGAGCTAGTGGATGGTTCATTAAACTGATCCATTTGCTTTTCCTCCTTCATTTCCTGATGTTTCAGTCCACTTTCTTTTTTTATTTCTTTTTTCTGCTCTTCACTTTCCTCAGCCTTCAGGACAATCCCTTCTTCTTCAAGAGAGTTCACTTTGGTCAAAGCAGGAACTGGAAGACACACACCCATGTTAGTGAAAATACTGCGCCAGAAAACACACAGAATACCACAGACACTCTCTCTGCTTTCCAGTGCAGCGTCGAAGAGCACCAAGACCATCTCGTACACTGCAGGGTCCTGAGGATATTCTACAGCTGCCCAAAGACACAGTGACTGAAGTACACAAAGAAACCACTCCCCTCTTCACCACCATATTCTTCACCTCCCTCACTCCTATTCTAATACTCTGCTTCCCAAAATCTAAGCCCTAGGAGAGGAAAAAGGGCACCACAAGTTCAGATAGTTCTGAAGATGCTTGTCCTTCTTGACACCCCTTGATAGCTATGACAGATTCAGTAACTGTTGAGTATATTTGTGCTGACTTTGCGTCAGTCCTTCATTTTCTCTAGACACACACACCAAAAACTCTACAACAGATTAACTACACTAACTACATCCTTATTAAAACAAGTTTTTCTTTTGATGTCAGTTCAAACGTGTGCCCTGTGGCATAGCTGGTTAGAAGGAGGAAAAGCAAAAACAAACAGAACATTCTGTACTGTATTTACATTAGAACAAAGAGAACTCCAGGTATGCCCACTTTGAATCCTTGAAATACCATTGAAATTTCTGGCATTATATGCCAGAGACAATCACCAGTTGATGTAAGCAGCATTTAGCAGAATTTGTGAAAACAGTTCTTTTGACAGAAATAAAGACATTGGCCCTTCTGATCCCACAGAGACCACATAGCAGACAAGAGGCCTGGCACGACCACAGGGAACGCGTGTCCTGAGCACAGCCCAGGCTCTACTCAGATTAAGGTTTTACACATTCATTTCAGGTCACACTATCATTCGCTCTTGGCTGCGCTCAGAGCCTCTTAGACTCAGCTGTTTGCCTCATTGTTTCCCTTAAGATGGCTCTTCAGTTCTTTGATCCAGAAATTAAATTCCTTGAAACAAGTATTAAATCTTCATCCCTCTATGTGCTAGCACATCTTTGATAAAATAAATAAAAGAGTGACCACCACAGCTTTAAGATTTAGGGACAAGAACTGCATTTTTTTTCACAGAACAGTCACTGTAGCCCTGCACATTCAACTGCTGAAGGTGATTGTCTGATATAATGAACATCACTTCTCCAACAACTTAAGTGGTATTATGTCATTAATCAACCAAGTATGAGAAATACATGGAAACGAAGCATTGGCTCAGATATATTAATTTTCTCTACCTGCTAATTGTGATGCATAGGCCCACAGGAAAGGGCAGTGCTTCATGCAGGTTTGGCACACCATCTCATGGAAGTCTCCACTGTCAGGGGGGACCGCGCCAAGATGCTACCAAAAAGAAACAAGCACACAGCAGTGAAACATTTGCTGCAAATTAGCAGACTCAATTCTAAATTTAGAGAAAGTAAAACATCAACTACTGTCGTAATTTCAGCTCAAGTATACACTCCTGCTAGCTTTCCACAATGATTATCAGTATAACTTAAAGACTGGAAAGAGCTGATAAGAATTCCGGGGGAAAAAGATGAAATAATTCTTTGTCTACAGCTTTTAATGCTTGCTATGGAAATCTCAGTGCTCTTTGTCTCATATATAAACATTATTCTTCAGAACTGTCCTAAACATAGGACAGATGAAGATAACTACTGCACATTGCATATACAAACTCTTAAATAATTTATGATTATTTCCTTATGTGTAAGAGATTTTAAATCTTCATACTGAACCTGAGAACAAAGCTCTCCATAAACTGGTGAGAATTATTTATGCAATTAAAAGCACTTAACAGCTTTCTTTTGAAAAGCATTCTTGCAAAGCTCATAGAATGCAGGATAACACTCTTAACACACACATTTATACAAAAGAATCCCATAGTTCATCTACAGAACCCATAATTGAGGCCAATCATATCTTTTTTTAATTCCTTGATCCTGCAGCTTCAAACCTGGAATTTCACTTGTGCCCTTCAAGGCACAAGAGGCTGAATCCTTAATGTTTCCATGCTAAGTAGGGCATGTACTGAAGTGCTGAGCTACCCTTAAAAGATTTTGCCAAAGTTCATAATCAGGAACCAAGTATACAGTTTGTTCCTTGCTGTTTCGCATAATTACAGTTGAAAAAGCATTCTTTTGAATGAAGAACTAATCAAGTAATGGATAATGATGTGCCTCAGTAAGAATCTTCTCCTTGTTGATTCTACTGATTAGAATTTTCCAATTAAAGAGATGGTTATACAGTTGTTACTTTATTCTCCAGCAACCTTCGAAAAGGTAGAACTCTTCACAGGTTTTTTTTTACTAGATTGGACAGCAGTGAAAGATTAAACTGTCAATATTCTTTTGCATAGGATGAAAAGAAATACCTTAGAACTCAGGTAATAATTTTTTGAGAACTACAGCAAACCTTCCCAAGTAAGAATAACCATATAAACTTAACCAACATCAACTTATTCTTAGGAATTAGGGCAATTCTGCTACTTATAGTTTCCTTACCCTTCCATGGAACCAGTCTTCACAAACTATGCATTGGATCATCTCATCTGGAATCTAGATGAATGGCCATATTATTAGCATTAATAGCAACCTCCAGAATCTTTCATAAGCCTCAAACTGCAGTATTGGGCAAAGCCTGCCCAAGTGAATTGCGTTTCCCTCTTCACCCACCCACAGGGAGCTGCCATTACCAAGCAGTTACAGCTTCATTAGTCAATTTGCTTCCCTAAAGTTGAACAGCATGTGAAATTTGTCTGTGTAATTTGTCATATTATCAGGACTATGAAAAGTCCCATTTATTATTACAAAACGAATTTTCCCAGCAGAGCAAGACATTCTCAAACAAAAGAGCTGATAGAAGTTAATAAACTATTGCTATCTTTCTTCCTGTAAACAGAAATGAACAGGCAGCTTAGCAAAAGAAAGAAATTCATACTCTTTACATTATACAGGAATGCCAGAATCCCAACTTAACTGTCCACAATACCGTACGGTATTGTAGAAACTGCCTTGTTATTAAACAACTATTAATGATTTCTTTAGAAATGTTCAGCTATCTCTGAACTTCAGGAAGGTGATTTTATAAAATACGTCTTTGTATTTGAAAGAATTGTGCCTTCCTTATTCTTTACATCACTTGACTTAATACAAAAGCTTGTACATGCAAACCTCAGGTAGAGTAAAAAGTGTTCTGACTACCATAAAGGAAAGCTAAAGCCAGTGCTACAGGACCCACCCTCCCCATCCCAGAAGCCTTGTCAGAGCACTGTTGCAGGCACAAGGAAGCAGGTTCTGGTCTCTCCTAACAAGAGCAATGTGTCTATTCTGTGATTGCCACATTTCCCAAGACAATGAGAAACCCACCGCCCTAAAGAACCTCTGTAACTGTCCTGAGGGACATGGTTTAGTGTTTGATAGGAATGGTTGGATTTGATGATCCGATGGGTCTCTTCCAACCTGGTGATTCTATGATTCTATGATTCTAATTTTAGAGAGAGGAAAGCAGAGACGACTGCAGCAGTATTTTGCCCAAATGATGGTTTGCCTTCCTTGCTTGTACTTAAGACATTAACATATTCTACCATTTAAAATAAAACTGATACAGTAACTATTTTATACAGCACATGACAACCAAAAGCAATATGGAACATATGATTTCTTGAAGTGGGATCTTCCCTGTAAAGCAACTCAGTGACCACCTTTTGCACAATGTTTTGCATTAATACCACCTATATATGATTACTACTGGTTTTTGTATTTCTTACCTCATCTTCAGGGTCAGGGTAAGGTCTTTTACAAGTACAGTATAATCCGTAGAAATTGTCATTATACTTATTTCCTGAATTCACCTTGCTCTTATCCTAGGAGGAAACGAAAAAAAGTCTCAATGGACAACAGTGGAAAAAACACACAAAAATATGTATAATCTAGAAAAACTCAATCCTCATTCCATTTTAATTCCTAAAAGCAATCATTATGCTCATCAGCTTGAAGATCTGAACAGAAATATTATCCAGACATGTGTGCTACACTGTGAGCAGCAGATGGGCACCTGAGGGATACTGAAGTTCAAAAGAAAAGAGGAGAAATAATCTTTCCACCTTTGAAACAAAGGGCAGCTGTGATATTTGTTAAGCTACTGCTAAACTAAAACAATCTAAGAATTTTGATCACCAACCATGCCTGTATGTTGCCCTTAAAACAACATCTGTAAATACATAGTGCACCTTCCACTACATTACTTTAAATATCCAGGCTGTGATCCAACCCAAATTTTGTTTAACCTTACCACTGAGCTCCCACTAAATTCATGTCATAAAAGACTCGCTCCACAGGACAGGATTAGCCAAATTACAAAATATACTGAATGAAAGTTAATTACAGGTAATACTATTTAAAAATAAAAAGCAACAACAGCTAATACAGCTGCAGCCACAGGGCTTCAGCACTGCAGGCAGTTGCAGCCTAAGGCCACCACTGGCTGCTGCAAAACCAGCTGTTAACGCTTTCTACTGCAGTTCTGACAGACGAAGAATGGGCAACGTGAACACCTGGCACTCATGAAGTCAGACAGATTAGTGGACGGATGCTGAAGGTCACTTAATCTGTACGATTGACTTTGCACTGAACTGAAGGAGAAGGAAACATGTGAACCATTTCATGGTTTCAAATGAGAAACAGTAAAATCTTTGAATTGTCACAGGTATCTCTGCAGTGATCACTGGACTGTGGCCCGAGACTGACTAGCTCTGCCAAAACAAAATGGGCATACACAAAACCACTTGTTGTTCCTGCATTTGGACTGCTATTATCCTGAGCAGCAAGCCAAGCAGCTTCCTTTTGCTGCCTCCCAGAAGACTACTAAAATACTTAACAAGTCAAAAATGTTCACTGGGGGCCAGAAAAAATCTATCCCATCAGTAGGCTCAGGTGACAACCTACCCAAAAAGGTTAGGGTAATAATGCCACCATGACAAAGGAGAGGAAACACCTTTTAGACAGCAGCACAACCTTGAATTTCCTCAATGCAACTACAAAATTGGCCCTCAAAAGTTTCTCCTGAAGCCCACTTAAAGTTAATGAGATGTATTAGTGCAGGCACCACAACACATTTCTGGCATTTCACTAACCATGGATGCAGAACTGCTGCATTCACGGATGACAAGGACCAAGAATTCTCTCTCCTTGCAACATTTCCCTTTAGTTCCTCAACTGTTTTATCTCCTGCTGTAGTATTCTCACCTCATTTAACTAACTGGGTAAAGCAGAGGCATTGCATAAGTCAATATTGGCTGAGACAAGGCACAGGCTCCCAAGACTGTTATTTTGATTCTGTTTGAAACCTACATCTGAACTTACTGGGAATAACTTGCACTGTAGATTTTTGAACTTGCTATTTCCACAGTCACAGCGGAAGTTCCTGGAAAGAAACACACAGCATTTCAGGGTTTTTTATTAACTGAAAGCACATTAGATTTTGTGTTCATAACAATTCCCAGCAGTTTCTTAGGAGCCATAAGTGTATTTTTGCAGCTATTTAAACAAAAGCATCTGTCAGAACCAGCCAAAGCGCCATGCAGCTTTACCCCCAACCCTGACCTAGTGTTGTCACCAGATCCCAGCTAATGCCATCACTGGTGACAGTGCTTGGCTGGGACACGGCAATGGCACAGCTAAACCTGAGTGCCCCAATGACTAACTACACTCAAAACCACATGCAACTCTGTTAGCAAATGAGGAGGATGAACTGGTTTGTTACCAAAGGCTGGATCCAGAGGGTAATTAAGGTCTTGTGCTCTATTTGGACACCAAGCTCTCACTTAAACAGGGCTGGCATGCCAAGCAAACAGGGAGTATGGGTACCTCAGCAGCTTGTGCAGTTGTGCTGGAACTGGTGGATCACTGACATGTATCATTCTGAGAGGGAGGCACTGTGGAATGCACTGGCCACCTCAACTCTAGCTCCACAGCCCAGCACCTAGCAGGGTGCTGTGAAGGAGGTGCTTCTTGGGGAAGAGTGGCTGGAAAGCTGACTGGCAGAGAAGGACATGGGGTTGATGGCTAACAGTGTGCTGTGAGGGTCAAGAAGGCTTATATCAGAAATAGTGTGGCCAGCAGGACCAGGGAAGTGATTCTGCCCCTGTACTTGGCACTGGCGAGGACTCATCTTGAATACTGTGCTCAGTTTTGGGTCACTCATTACAAAAAAGACATTGAGGTGCTGGAGCATGTCCAGAGAAGGGCAAGTAAGCTTGTGAAGAGGCTGGAGAACAAGTCTTACAAGGAGCAACTGAGGGAGCTGGGGGCATTCAACCTGGAGAAAGGGACGCTGAAGGGAGACCTTATCGCTCTTTACAAGTCCCTGAAAGGAGGCTGCAGAGAGGTGGGTGTTGGTCTCTTCCCCCAGGCGGCAGGTGACAGGATGAGAGGGAATGGCCTCAAGTTGCACTAGGGGAGGTTTTGATTGGACATTAGGGAAAATTTCTTCACCGAAAGGGTTATCAGTCACCGGCAAAGGCTGCCCGGAGATATGACTGGGTCACCATCCCTGGAGAGATTTTACATGCGGGTGGATGGGGCGCTCAGGGATACGGTTTAGCGGTGAACAGGTACAGCCGGACTGATGATCTCAAAGGTGGATTCCATGGCCCCGCCCCGCGCGGTACCTCTTGGTGTAGAGCTCGAAGAGGCGGTGGGAGCCGTGGCACTCGTAGCTGCAGGCGAGGCAGATCCCCGCGGGCTCAGCGCCGGGCGGCGTGCAGGTGCTGCAGGCGTACAGGGCCTGTCTGCGCACCGCGCCCTGCAACACCGGACCCGGCTCAGCGGCGCGGCGGGGCGGCCCCGCCCCCAAAGCGTGGCCACGCCCCCTTGGTCAAGCCCATGGCCTTTGGCCCCGCCCCCTTCTGAACCTGCCCCCAGTCTCCGCCCCAGAGGCGCCCGCCCCCGCTCCACCGGCACCGCCTCCCGCCCTCGGCACCGCCCCTCAGGGCAGCGTGAAGCCCCGGCCCCGCCTCACACACTTGGCCCCGCCCCTCCTCTTGGTGCATGACCCCGCCCGTGCCCACTCTGGCCCCGCCCCCACCCCTGGCCCCGCCCCCTCCGCCCACCCCTGCTCCCAGCCNGTTCTCCGCCAGCACCTCCGCCAAGGAGACCACAGGCTCCTCCGCGCCGCCTCCGCAGCCGCCGCCCGGCTCGGCGCCCTCCGCCGCCGCCTCCATCGCCGGGGACGCGAGGGCCGCGGGCGAGCCGAGGCGGGAAGGAGCGCGCGGCCGAGGCGCCAGAGGGCGCCACAGCGGAAGCGGAACCGCGGGGCGGAAGAGCGGGCAGCGGCGCGAGTGGCGGTCACGTGGCTGCGAAGAGGGGGCGCGGCTGGTGGTTACGTAGCCGCGGGGCGGGGCGAGTGTCACGTGAGTGGCGGGCGCGCGCCTCCTCGCGATCACGTGTAGGGGATGGAGCTGGTGGCGGAGCTGCGCGGGCGCGACGGGCGGACGCGCGCGGTGCGGGTGCCGTTCCCGGCCCGGGGCGCCGAGCGCGAGCAGCTGAGCGCCGTGCGGGGGGCGCTGGCCGAGCTGCAGCAGCGCGTGGTGGAGCTGCTGGCGCCGCTGGTGCAGGAGGAGCGGGAGGCGGCGGGCGGCGGCGGCCGGACGCGCGGTGAGTGGCGGGGGCGGCGGGGCGAGGGGTGGTCTCCGCCGCCGCGCCGCTCACCCGCGTCCCCTTCCACCCTGCAGGTGCCCTCGGGGAGGAGGACGGCGAAGAGGAGGAGGAGGGGGATGAAAACGAAGAGGAGGACGGCGATGGCTTGAGCAGCGAGGACCCGCCCCCGAAGCGCACGAAGGTCCAGCAGCCTTGACGGCGGCTGCTCCGACTCCGCCGCGATCCCGGACCGGGAGGGACTCCGTGACACGGCTGACAAATATAAAGCTGTCCCGCAAACTTTCCTGCTGCCACATCCTCGGGGACGTGTTTGGGTTTTCTAAACAGAAACGTAGAATTACTTGATTGGAAAAAACCTTTGAGATCGAGTCCAGCTGTACCTGTTCACCCTTAAGCCGTACCCCAAGCACCTCATCCACCCACCTTACAATCCCTCCAGGAACGGTGACCCAGCCACCTCCCTCGGCAGCTTCTGCCAGCACCCAGTAACCCTTTTAGTGAAAAGATTTTCCCTGATGTCTAACCTGAACCTCCCCTAGTGCAACATGAGGCCATTCCCTCTCATCCTATCGCCCGTCACTAGGGAGAAGGGACCAACACCCACCACTCTACAACCTTTCAGGGAGTTGCAGAGAGTGATAAGGTCTCCTTTTCTCCAACAACCCCAGTTCCCACAACCGCCTCTCATGAGACTTGTTCTCCAGCCCTTTCACCTGCTTCATCTTTCCCAAGTCCTACTAATACTTTATGGGATTTAAACTTTTTAAGTAAAATGAACTGGTAAGAGTTATTTTTTCAGATATGCTCTTAAAGTGGTGCAAGACAACTTTATATGGGGAGAAAGCAATAGATGAGCACTGTAATATTCCAGATTAAAAAACACCTGTAGGATTATGTCCATTCCTGAATAAAAGTCATGTACAGTCCTACAGTGGCAGATTATTTTTGCCTGTCAACTAAAAGGTTTATTATAGTCACCCATCAATAAATTTTTTTTCTGGAAAAGGTCATAAAGTAGTTTAGAGTCAGAAATCTTGCTTTCAAAAAGCACTCAGGTCATGTCAGTGTGATTTTGATAATCTTCAATATTCCTCAATTCAAAAACTGCTGTCCTCCAAATGTTTTTTGGTTTTTTTCCTCTTTATTTTTCTTTAACACAGCAGTGTCTATACTTTCTCCCATCGGTGATTTTATATAGGCTGAATTTTAGGCTTCTTTAGTAGCTAAGGCAGAGTGAACACAGCTCAATCTGCCTAAGCAGAACTCTCGATATTACCTAAAAAAAACCCCCAAGAAAAAAGAAGAGCAGAGGGGGTTTTGTCTTTACACAGAAAGGGGAAAGGTAGTAGGGTTCTACACTGGTTGCTGTAGCTTGTAGAGTAACAACTATGAGTACATTACACGTAACAGCACTTGGCTGTATAAATGAATATAAACCAGTTCCTCTGCTAAGGTAGCTTGTTCTTTGGATGATAATCCAGGATGTGGAATGTTGTTATGATGACATGCTTCTTGCAAGGAGGAAGCTGTCAAGGCTTTCTATATGTTAATTCCAGATTTTGGGTTCTGCATGGCTCTGTGACAAGACATAAAATGTCCTTGATGGCCAGTCTGTAGGGCTGGCTGTGGAGCATGAGGGTAGTTTTCTCTAGCAGAAATTAATGGATTTAATAGTGTGAAAAACTTTCCCCGCCCCATTTTTTAAGTGTTTGCTGGTATAGTTTATTTATGTTTTATATAAAGCATCAAATCTTGAGACAAGTATGAAGAACAAAGCGGAATAAAGGATGAATTTTTGTAACTGTGTAATTGTCTGCATTTGTTTGAAATGCAGGGGGGGAGCCGGGAAAGAGGTTCAGTCAACATGTTGGACATCTTCATGGACTTCTAAGAANTCCAGCTCCTCGTTCTCCGCCAGCACCTCCGCCAAGGAGACCACAGGCTCCTCCGCGCCGCCTCCGCAGCCGCCGCCCGGCTCGGCGCCCTCCGCCGCCGCCTCCATCGCCGGGGACGCGAGGGCCGCGGGCGAGCCGAGGCGGGAAGGAGCGCGCGGCCGAGGCGCCAGAGGGCGCCACAGCGGAAGCGGAACCGCGGGGCGGAAGAGCGGGCAGCGGCGCGAGTGGCGGTCACGTGGCTGCGAAGAGGGGGCGCGGCTGGTGGTTACGTAGCCGCGGGGCGGGGCGAGTGTCACGTGAGTGGCGGGCGCGCGCCTCCTCGCGATCACGTGTAGGGGATGGAGCTGGTGGCGGAGCTGCGCGGGCGCGACGGGCGGACGCGCGCGGTGCGGGTGCCGTTCCCGGCCCGGGGCGCCGAGCGCGAGCAGCTGAGCGCCGTGCGGGGGGCGCTGGCCGAGCTGCAGCAGCGCGTGGTGGAGCTGCTGGCGCCGCTGGTGCAGGAGGAGCGGGAGGCGGCGGGCGGCGGCGGCCGGACGCGCGGTGAGTGGCGGGGGCGGCGGGGCGAGGGGTGGTCTCCGCCGCCGCGCCTCTCACCCGCGTCCCCTTCCACCCTGCAGGTGCCCTCGGGGAGGAGGACGGCGAAGAGGAGGAGGAGGGGGATGAAAACGAAGAGGAGGACGGCGATGGCTTGAGCAGCGAGGACCCGCCCCCGAAGCGCACGAAGGTCCAGCAGCCTTGACGGCGGCTGCTCCGGCTCCGCCGCGATCCCGGACCGGGAGGGACTCCGTGACACGGCTGACAAATATAAAGCTGTCCCGCAAACTTTCCTGCTGCCACATCCTCGGGGACGTGTTTGGGTTTTCTAAACAGAAACGTAGAATTACTTGATTGGAAAAAACCTTTGAGATCGAGTCCGGCTGTACCTGTTCACCCTTAAACCGTACCCCAAGCACCTCATCCACCCACCTTACAATCCCTCCAGGAACGGTGACCCAGCCACCTCCCTCGGCAGCTTCTGCCAGCACCCAGTAACCCTTTTAGTGAAAAGATTTTCCCTGATGTCCAACCTGAACCTCCCCTAGTGCAACATGAGGCCATTCCCTCTCATCCTATCGCCCGTCACTAGGGAGAAGGGACCAACACCCACCACTCTACAACCTTTCAGGGAGTTGCAGAGAGTGATAAGGTCTCCTTTTCTCCAACAACCCCAGTTCCCACAACCGCCTCTCATGAGACTTGTTCTCCAGCCCTTTCACCTGCTTCATCTTTCCCAAGTCCTACTAATACTTTATGGGATTTAAACTTTTTAAGTAAAATGAACTGGTAAGAGTTATTTTTTCAGATATGCTCTTAAAGTGGTGCAAGACAACTTTATATGGGGAGAAAGCAATAGATGAGCACTGTAATATTCCAGATTAAAAAACACCTGTAGGATTATGTCCATTCCTGAATAAAAGTCATGTACAGTCCTACAGTGGCAGATTATTTTTGCCTGTCAACTAAAAGGTTTATTATAGTCACCCATCAATAAATTTTTTTTCTGGAAAAGGTCATAAAGTAGTTTAGAGTCAGAAATCTTGCTTTCAAAAAGCACTCAGGTCACGTCAGTGTGATTTTGATAATCTTCAATATTCCTCAATTCAAAAACTGCTGTCCTCCAAATGTTTTTTGGTTTTTTTCCTCTTTATTTTTCTTTAACACAGCAGTGTCTATACTTTCTCCCATCGGTGATTTTATATAGGCTGAATTTTAGGCTTCTTTAGTAGCTAAGGCAGAGTGAACACAGCTCAATCTGCCTAAGCAGAACTCTCAATATTACCTAAAAAAAAACCCCAAGAAAAAAGAAGAGCAGAGGGGGTTTTGTCTTTACACAGAAAGGGGAAAGGTAGTAGGGTTCTACACTGGTTGCTGTAGCTTGTAGAGTAACAACTATGAGTACATTACACGTAACAGCACTTGGCTGTATAAATGAATATAAACCAGTTCCTCTGCTAAGGTAGCTTGTTCTTTGGATGATAATCCAGGATGTGGAATGTTGTTATGATGACATGCTTCTTGCAAGGAGGAAGCTGTCAAGGCTTTCTATATGTTAATTCCAGATTTTGGGTTCTGCATGGCTCTGTGACAAGACATAAAATGTCCTTGATGGCCAGTCTGTAGGGCTGGCTGTGGAGCATGAGGGTAGTTTTCTCTAGCAGAAATTAATGGATTTAATAGTGTGAAAAACTTTCCCCGCCCCATTTTTTAAGTGTTTGCTGGTATAGTTTATTTATGTTTTATATAAAGCATCAAATCTTGAGACAAGTATGAAGAACAAAGCGGAATAAAGGATGAATTTTTGTAACTGTGTAATTGTCTGCATTTGTTTGAAATGCAGGGGGGGAGCCGGGAAAGAGGTTCAGTCAACATGTTGGACATCTTCATGGACTTCTAAGAAACGTACAGACCCAGTATTCTGATAGCAGATACAACAGAGGCATAACTGAAGATAAAAGACCAATTATGGAGACTAGGGAGTGTTAGTTGCTGAGAACTGAGGGGGAGAAAATTACACAGAAGAATCTTGATCTCTTATCTGGCAGCAAATCTAAGTGATAAGATGCTTAAAACATTTTAGGGTAGATGATTTATTGACGGAAGTGGCTTATCAAAACAGCAAAGGCAACACGTGGTACACAGAACCAGCCTGATAAATGTGTCAGAAGGGTTCCTTCATGTGACCCATGATAAAGTGATGGCATCTTTCATGAGTTCTGTTCTGCAGCTTCAAGCTTCAGCTTGCTGTGGAGCTACATCTGAAAGCAGTGTTTCCCCTCTCACTAACTGCAGTGCTGAAGACTCCCAACAATTGTGTGAACTGTGGGATGGCTGAAAAGCAACATTTAACATTGGACATTAGTTTGTGGCCTTTGCACGTAAACTTTGTGTAAACAGTCCACTGGCACGTCATGGGCTGAAAACCTCTGGTCTACAGCAACAAACCCCAACTTTACTGGTGTGGGAGTCAACAGAGGCAAAACTGCAGTAATGAGATTCTTTTCTCTGTCAGCCTGGATGTAGTAATGCACTGCACCTGAGCTCCAAGAAGAGATTCATGAGCCCCACGTCAAGAACAACCACTCAAGTCTTTTGCTTTCAAAGAACTGTTTCTAGTCCTTAGTGTTGAAAATGGTACTGGGGCTTCGTGAGGCCTTACATAATTTAAATTACTACTAGATAAAAATAGTGGTTTTCTTCCTTAACAAAACTGCAGTGGCATAGAACAAACCACCTCTGTGTTGATTAGTACACTTTGTATGTCTGTCTTAATTTTACTAGCCAGAACGGGGCTAGATGGATCTCCTGACCAGTACAGGAGGAGATGCTGGTATGTTTCTACTGAATTAAAAGAGCTTAAGTGATCCTAAATTAAATTCCTGGTAGTATTTAGATGAGAACCAACTACTTTTACTAGTTGCAAAACAGAACAGCAAAAACATCTCAGCAAGTCTCCTTCACATAGACTGGCATTATATGACACACACTATTGTTACTGCTTTGAAATATTGAATTTGCTGGTTCAAACAGCTTTGAGGCTAAATTCACAAAGGAACTTAGCAGGTTGTAATGTTCTGCGTTTTAAAAAAAGTTGATATTTATTAGGCACTTGGATGGTTCTGTGAGGGAAAGTGGGCAATCCCATTATGCCCAATACTCAGGGCATTGCCTAAAAGTGGAAGACCTTTCCTAGTTACTAGGAAAGAGATTCACTCTCATCATTTTAACTAATCCATGGCAGTTCCTAATTCCCACTCATTCTAGTATACAAGTTAATTAATACACAAGCTCCAACAGAAATCAGTCTCTCAAAAACACACAGTAATGTGGTAGATAGAACATGATAACATACCTTGGCACTTAATATATGGTTTCTGTGTTAATACCCAGTCGGGTAAACAACTGAACACTGGTTTGGGGCACATTCATTAACCAAAATTTACTGGGCTACTCCCAGACTTTGAGGACTGAAAGTTGAGCCAAAGTACCTTCTAGTGGCTGTGGGATGTTACCTTCTAGTGGCTGTGGGATGTTTTCCCTTTCCAGAGGAAACTTGTACCGTAGGGCTAGCTTTAAGGAGAGCTGACCCATTTCTTACAAATTAGCTACCCAATCAAGTTATTAAACTGCTTTCATGCATTAGGTCACAGGTAGAAGAGAAGTTCACATCCAAGACTGGTACATGAAAAATCAGCGCTTTTTAAAAACTACTAGGATAAGAAACTAGAGAGTATCCTTTTAGGAATGCAGTGGACCAGGCAAGGCAAAATAAAGGGAGTTAAACTGGAAAACAACATAAGCTGGAAAGTTTTGTTCCAAGGATAAGTCGATCTATTTCTAATTAAAGAAAAATCAGGCATTTAGTTCTAGTTTACTGCTGGAAGTAACATGTTTTACAAGAAACACACTTTATTGCAACTTACTGTTGTCCGAGTTTGAAAGGCTGCAGCCTTACGTTAGGCTCTTCACTAGACCTGCCCCCTCACAGTGGGGCAGGAAGAACAGGTTCACAGTATTCCTGAGACAGGAGGGGACTGTAGCTGAAGGTCAAGCAGCTACTGAAAGGAACTCTTAAGACTGCCCAAAAGCGAAGACCAAGCAGCCCAACAAAACTTTACCTTGTGACACAAACACAAAAGAAAGAAACCCAGGGTAGATGGCAGAGAGATGAACGTTCATCAAACTTGTATTACAGCTACTCACTTTTTTGGCAGAAAATTAAAACCTCCAAATGATTACTAAGTTGGTAGAGGTTAGCAGTCTTCTGAGGACTTCATTGCTGCCTCTATTTTTAGAGCTTCTGCTTTAGAAAGCTGCTCAAGATCAGGTCTGAGCTATTTAATTTCAAGCTAAAAGAGTGTATGTAAAAAAATACCTTCCCCCCACTATGCAGAAGTTGTGGAAATTCACCTTTCCTGTTCACTCAGGGAAAAGAACTAAGCAGATTTGTATAAGCAAGTTGTACCATAAGCTAGTCCTGCATCTTTTATTAATGCCATTGATGTAGAGACAGATCTGTGCCATTATCTGTCATTTGCAATCGAGAGCTAATTGAGAAATATGGAGTCTTTAAAGGGGTTGTAAAACTTCTTTGATTATCCCAAAAGCTTGTAGCTTCTGTCAGTTTGTGTTACAAGCAGTTAGATATCTTCTGTGACTGAGAACTCCTTAGCCTTGACACGATCTAAAAATCTTTAGGATAACCACGCTTAAAGTCATTTCACTGCCTCTTTTAAAAGACTATAGCAAAAACCAATTTAATCATTAATTTTAGTAGTCTTTCATCTTCTCTTACCCTGTTGACTACTATGCCTATGCACTGTGTTAGCAGTTTATACTAATTCTCTCCATTGCTGCTTTCCACCTCAAGCTCAATCCCTTACAGACCTAGCATTCGCTTCAATTAGATTCTGTGTCTTTCTGCAGTTAGTTGTAAAGCCAGCTTTAATCCAAGCACAGGCTTCTGATGGAAAAATATACAAACACAAACCTCAGTTCCATAAGTCACCACCATGCCCAGCACATGCTCCATACCAGACAGCTTGGCTCATCACCTCAGGCACGCTGATGAATTTGCTAAAGGCCACATGCTTGTGCAACAGAAATTAGGCAGTTGTCCCTACCCTTTCCTATTTTTGATGCTTCCTCTTATGCTGTTCTTTAAATAACTCCATTTAGACACAACATAACTGTCTCAGTTTAAAAACTACAGCATCAACTTAAAACCAATCCAGTTAGAGGTACCTCCCTGTCACAGAAAGGTAGAGAAATGGCAGGATTCAGTGTGATCTAGCCAGCCTCAAAACTTCAGGCTACAGCCAAGTAATGAGGGCGTAAAGTCTAAAATGACAAGATCAACCAAACATACACACTGAGGAAAGAACAGGAGAATAAGCTACAGCACCTGACTGCCAGCACTGCTATCTAGCAGCAAACATGGAAAAAAAAAATCCATTAATGTATATCTGCATTAACAGAGTTCTGTTTAAAAACATTGAAAAGTTTTTATTTTATAGATAAATAGGATGGTGATTTTTAAAGTTAGATAACAATACAACTTAAAAGCTCTGACTCCCAAAGATACTACAAATCAGAGTTTAAGCTTTATTCTTAATCCAGCATATTAAGATGGCAGCTTCCTCCTTTTCATATTGCACTTAGAACTTAAAACCCTCTCATAAAGGCTACATCATGTTTTCAGGTCCTAGCACCCTTGCTGGCATTTTAAACCAGTGTCTCAAAATATCTCAAAATGCAAACAGAAAGTTTAAGGTATTATAACTACCATGATTAAGAATAGCAACACTGAAAATAGTGTTCTTTTTTCCAGAGCAAGAGAAAGCCCACATTCTCCAGGATTCCCTTAAAGTAGTCAGAAATGGATTAGTATTTGGGATGATCTGATACTGACAATCACATACGACTGAAATGATAATTAAGGAGTTCTGTTTATAATTGTTTTTGGCCTGCTACTTTTAAAGAGCGTATTTTGCACTGTTTTCATGTTCAGAGGGTTACACTTCCATCATGGCTAGCTCGAAAATTTTGTTATTCTAAGAAGAAATAAAAAAGGAAATGAAGAATCAACAGATTAAATGTTATTCAAAATAGAAAATCCAGTAGTTACATTTAATTGTATGCCAAAGCAGCCCTGAAAAGTAGAGGTTGAAACTATGGTAAGAAACCTCAGTGGAATTTCAGTATGACTGAAAAAATTTGCATTCCTTGTATGAATGATAAGAAGGTATCTTACTTCTTCGAATTTCTGGAAGAAACATGGTTATCTGTCTCAGAACCTGTTTCTAACATCTCCAAACCTAATACCAATTAACTTTCCCAAATTCAGTTTTTCCTAATATATCAGTGCTCCCAGAACATGGTTTTGCATCATGTCTGGAGGGAAAGGCAGCAAACTCCAATCACTTCTAATTTTATCAAAGGAGATTTCTATATATAGGAGATGGAAACATGAAGTTTTCTGCAGACCACAGGCCAACACCAGCACAAACTGGTTTTGATGTTGTAGGAAGAGTTTGAAGTACCAGCCTCCAGGCCTATGCCACTCCTCACTGCCTACCCACTACAACATCGTACTGTTGTGGTCACTGAAACAGTATGCTACTACAGGAGAAAAAAAAAGTTCCTTTTTCCCTTTAAAGATAGACATAAATGTTATACTTTGCTTCTGGTATTTATATCTAAACTTATCTTTTAGAAAAATCATTAAAAAATCAGCACTGATGTAGATATTAATTACTTCAGGAAAAAAAAAAAGGAAAGAAAAGAATCATGTTAAGTGCAGCTTTTATAATCATGTTCTGATTTTTTTCCTTTCACATTTACCACAAAAAAGTATCTTTGCATTGATTTTACTCCAATGGAAAACATATGCAATCACTTTTTTGCACAGAGGAGTAAAGTCATGGACCAGAAACTTATTTCCCCACAGGACGTTTCAGATGGAGTGCTGCAATTTTGCATCATTAAGGCAAAATGAGGAATACTTCCATCAAGGGCTCTCCCACTCTGGCCATTCTGATAGACCCATATTTAAAAACCTTTGTAGTTCCTTTTTTTTTTTTTTTAAATAGAAAACACTCTCCTCATTGCTTAACAGTTTGAAAGAAAAGGCTCTTTCCAGCCTTCGCTCAGAACTTCAGTCTTGTGATTAGATCAGGCATATGCAATCGTGTCAAACCAGCTACGGAAACTAGAAATTGAGCTAAGTGTCAATCAGTTGTAATCTACTGATCTGATTAGAGGCCTTCACAAATGTCTGATGACGATTGCAAATAACAGCCAAGCAGATAGGAATGATGCAATACCCAACAGTTTTGGGGTCAGCTCTTGTACAGGAATAGATGAACAAGAACATCTGTAAATATGGTATTAAAAATATTATAGTCCACAGCCAAAAAGGCAAGGATAGCAGTCGTACTTTTAAGGAGTGAGTCCATGTGGTTCCTTCCTGTGGTTCCTTGGGGTGTTGCTGAATGTGCTCCAGTGCTAGTTTGTTGTAAGTCTCATTGATTTCAAAGACGTAATAAAAAGCTGCAGCGCTCACTAACAAGTACAACCCCACACCAATCCATCCCATCCTCTGGCGGAAGTTCATCATTCTCCATGCTCTGCACCTGGAAAAAAAGGGAATGTTTACATTCACCACAGCTCAGAGAAGGAGGACATACAGATTTTCGTAAGTTAGCTTTCTATAACTTTCTCATGACACATTAGTAAAAACAGCGCACACATTCATTTCTGAAGACCTGAGTTCTAAGTCAGAGAAAATCTTACTACTGTATCAGCACTAGGCTAATTGTAATCATATATAATACTCCCCAATGGCTCTGGGTAATTTAGGGCCTGCTGGCTATCAAGTTATACTGGGATAAAGTCTGGTACTGAGCGAACAAAAGAGAAGTAATGAATTGGATGAGTTACTCACCCCAGCTGTCCACAGCATCTCTAGCCACAGGGTGGGCATAATACAAAACTTTCCATAAACACAGAAGTTTGTGAAGTTCTTTGATGTTTGCAAGACAAACATGCTGCTAGCCAGACAGTAACATGAAAATCACTGCTTCTTTGCAGTGTAGTCATGTCCAGTTTCATAAAGGTCTAGCTGATTGCCTATCTAGAAAGCATATCATAGAATCATAGAACAGTTTAGGTTGGAAGGGACCTTAAAGACCACCTAGTTCCAGCCTCTCTGCCATGGGCTGGGAGACATCCCACTAGATCAGACTGCCCATAAATGCTCACATAAATGGATGTTTTCAGTTTGCACGAGAAGGTAAGTACTACAGGTATGTGTTTCTACCCATTTGCACACATAAAGGTACGTACTTTGTGCACACTATTTGAGCTTCACCATATTTCTGCCCTGCCTGTGTGAATGGTTGCAGTATGTCTGCTGAGGAAAAGAAGTTGAACAGCTATATGAGCCACCAATTCAATGCAGAACAAACCAGACACCAGTCAGATGGCACTTAAAAGAAGCACAAATTACTTTAGCACCACAGATGCTACTGGGCTTGATTTTAGCTGCTGTAACATATCCACATGGCCATACAGCTCCAGGTGACTTGAAATGCTTCAAAAAGGCCACAAACACTCCAGATGCAATACATACACTAATCCCAAGGAGTCACTGCCACCTGGCCTCAAAATAGCCCTTGGGCAAGGAGAGTCATTGCTTCACTGCACCTGCTTAAAGAGTTCACCTCAAAAATACACTTTTTCAGGCTGTTCAGGTTTTACCTTTCCTAGCATTTTTCAAAGAGGGGCAAAAACAATTTATGCAGTACTATTTTAAGAAAACACACCAGCTTTAAAAATACTAGGCAGAAACGTCTGCTTAAGGACAA
Source organism: Piaya cayana (assembly GCA_013389865.1). Classification (NCBI taxonomy): domain Eukaryota; kingdom Metazoa; phylum Chordata; class Aves; order Cuculiformes; family Coccyzidae; genus Piaya; species Piaya cayana. Next base: position 38,783 of record WAAB01021444.1, read on the forward strand.
TTTATGCATCCTGAAAAACCTTAATGAAAGCACGGGAGTTTACCACAACAGATAAGAAATTGTTACAGCTTTCTAAATCTCCCTTCCCGAGGCCAGGCTCCACCGTCTAGTTTAGCAGCCCTCAAAGATCTGGTTTTCTGTAACTGAAGAACGTTCTCAACCCTGACTTGACAGAATCTACTCAGGGTGACCCTGGAGAAGTTGTCCTGGCCCTTACACTTACTCATTTATGGTGGCTAAAGGGGTCAATCATGCAGTGACAGCCATCCCCTACAGCTGCGAGGGCTGTTTCTTGTTTACCTGGTCTTATATATAATGTAGCAGCAGGTTTCCCTTTAACACACCGAGCTGATACTCACGGCAGGACAAAACCTGTTAACCCACTGGGTAGAAAGTTAAATTCCAGAGCCCGCGTTCAGCAGATCGCTCAGTCAGAGTTCTCCTCAAGTTGAGCAATTCAGAGACGCTGACAAGCCTCCCCTTCCAGCGGGACGCCGGCACCGGGCAGCAGCGCCCTGAGCAGCCCGAGCTCCGGGTTACACCCCCACAGCGCCTGGCGCCTGCCCGCAATTTCCCCTTTCTGGGCGCCGCCTCTCCCCTCAGCTCCGGGGACCCCTGCTCTCCCGCCCCTCACCTTCCTCCCGCGGAGAAGGAGGGAGCGGGAGGGCGGCGGCGGCAGGCGGCCCCGCTCCCCTCAACCCGCACCGCCGCGCCGGGAGCCGAAGGGCCCCGCCGGGCTGCTGTGCCGGGGCCGGCCCGCTGCCATCGCCGCCGGCCACCGAGCTTCCGGCATGGGCACCGCCGCTTCCGGCACGGGCACAGCCGCTTCCGGCATAGGCACCGCTGCGCGCAACCGTGCTTCCGGGACGGGGCGGGTCGCGCCGCTGGCCGGGCGCCATCTTGGCCGCGGCACGCGGAGGAGGGGGGCGTTGCCCAAAATGGCGGCTGTGGGGTCGGCCTCATAGACTCTTGGAGTGGTTTGGGTTGGAAGGGACCTTAAAGATCATCCAGTTCCACCCCCCTGCCATGGGCAGGGACACCTCCCACCAGCCCAGGCTGCTCAAGGGCCCATCCAGGCTGGCCTTGAACGCCTCCAGGTATAGGAGCAGTCACAGCTTTCTTGGGCAGCCTGTGCCAGTGCCTCACCACCCTCATTCTTCCTTATGTCTAATCTAAATCTGCCCCTCTACAGTTTGTAGTCTTTCCCCCTCATCACTACACATCCATATACAAAGTCCGTTGATACTGTTGGGGTTCAGCATCCCAAAAATAATGAGACAGGCGCTAGCAACGTAAATGTTTATTAAATAATTAAATGTGCATCAAAAAGCTGGCTAGCCAGGGCCTTCATTAACAAAAGACAAGGACCCCAAACAACGGCGCTGGAGAGTATTTATAACTCGCCCAGACACATGCAAACCCCCATACAGACTTTTGCAAGCCAGATAATAAATCAACATAGTTGTGAGGTGCTTGTCAAGGCCAATGGGAAGGCTGGGGTTCCTTGATCTGGCAGTCCAGTACCAAGGGGAGGCTCCTGCAGCTCCCCGATCCTGCAGCAGCTCCAGGCACTGCTGGGGGGTCCAAGGCCTAACAGAGGGGCTTCTGGGGGCCTAATATTTCACAGAATCACAGAATCACAGAATCACTGGGTTGGAAGAGACCCACTGCATCATCGAGTCCAACCATTCCTATCAAACACTAAACCNCCCACAGCGCCTGGCGCCTGCCCGCAATTTCCCCTTTCTGGGCGCCGCCTCTCCCCTCAGCTCCGGGGACCCCCGCTCTCCCGCCCCTCACCTTCCTCCCGCGGAGAAGGAGGGAGCGGGAGGGCGGCGGCGGCAGGCGGCCCCGCTCCCCTCAACCCGCACCGCCGCGCCGGGAGCCGAAGGGCCCCGCCGGGCTGCTGTGCCGGGGCCGGCCCGCTGCCATCGCCGCCGGCCACCGAGCTTCCGGCATGGGCACCGCCGCTTCCGGCACGGGCACAGCCGCTTCCGGCATAGGCACCGCTGCGCGCAACCGTGCTTCCGGGACGGGGCGGGTCGCGCCGCTGGCCGGGCGCCATCTTGGCCGCGGCACGCGGAGGAGGGGGGCGTTGCCCAAAATGGCGGCTGTGGGGTCGGCCTCATAGACTCTTGGAGTGGTTTGGGTTGGAAGGGACCTTAAAGATCATCCAGTTCCACCCCCCTGCCATGGGCAGGGACACCTCCCACCAACCCAGGCTGCCCAAGAGCCCATCCAGGCTGGCCTTGAACACCTCCAGGTACAGGAGCAGTCACAGCTTTCTTGGGCAGCCTGTGCCAGTGCCTCACCACCCTCATTCTTCCTTATGTCTAATCTAAATCTGCCCCTCTACAGTTTGTAGTCTTTCCCCCTCATCACTACACATCCATATACAAAGTCCGTTGATACTGTTGGGGTTCAGCATCCCAAAAATAATGAGACAGGTGCTAGCAACGTAAATGTTTATTAAATAATTAAATGTGCATCAAAAAGCTGGCTAGCCAGGGCCTTCATTAACAAAAGACAAGGGCCCCAAACAACGGCACTGGGGAGTATTTATAACTCGCCCAGACACATGCAAACCCCCATACAGACTTTTGCAAGCCAGATAATAAATCAACATAGTTGTGAGGTGCTTGTCAAGGCCAATGGGAAGGCTGGGGTTCCTTGATCTGGCAGTCCAGTACCAAGGGGAGGCTCCTGCAGCTCCCCGATCCTGCAGCAGCTCCAGGCACTGCTGGGGGGTCCAAGGCCTAACAGAGGGGCTTCTGGGGGCCTAATATTTCACAGAATCACAG
>WAAB01021445.1:0-11011 GCA_013389865.1 Piaya cayana
TGTAACATTTGCAAGATCAAATATAGTCAAAACCAGAAATTTCCTTCAGAAATCTAGAAGTACAGGTCAAGAATATGAATTCTTATAGCGACCAGATGTAAAACGATGCAGGGTGGTTCTTGTGACAGATACAAAAATAAATGAGAGAGGCTATAACTGCTTTGCCAATTTTAGTCAGGTTCATTCAAGCAGAAAAACTAGAGTAACTTTTGGATGGGAAACATTTAAGTTTGGTAAGTTCAAAAAGAGTAAATTAAAATCGTTTGGAACAGAGAAGCTAGTAGAAAAAGTTGAACAGCATTAGTGATAAAGGACTCCTACACAGGCTTTCGATTTCTTTTTTGCGAGAGTACCACCTCTTCATTAGCAAACTGTCCTGTTCCTTTTTCTAGACCAGAGCTAGCACATCAATCTGACCATTTCTAATGAGATATAGGATAATACTGCACGAACCAGGCTTGCTTGTCAGCCACTGCCTGATGGGTTTAAAGTAAGAAACCATCCTTCATTAATTAACCTTCACTTTCTATGTAGATTCGCTCATTGAGATGCAGGTAATTAAACCAAGGTCATTTCAAGGACCAGTGGAAGAAAAACAGCAACGCAGAGGTGGTGTGGTTGTGTTGACAGAGGGCTCCCACTACAATTTTTTTTCAGTGTGATAGTAGCATTTTTGGGAAAAAGGAAATAACCCTCTTTTTTAATGCGTCACCCCAAGGCTAAATAAGTTTTGGACTTAACGTATAGACTTCGTGTGGCTTTCAGGATAGATTAGGAAAATAAAATATCAGTAAAATTAAGAAAATTCAAGATGAAAAAATAATATATGGAATAAAGGCGGGTGTGAACTTATTGGGTGGGCTTGACAGCGACTGAAATATCCCTCAAAAAAAGAGTCTCAATTAAAAAAAAGCAAACAAAACAACTACTTTATTTATTTGTCTTCGCGTTCAGATGCACGTCACTGACATTTAACCCTTGCAAATGTGATTCTGTGGTTCTGTGATGGTGTAAACCTATGGAGAGCTGCTCAGTGCAAGCTCATTCACAGGTATAAGACTCCAATTATGAAACCGCTGTAGCTTGGGGACATTAACAGTATTTTTTGCAGCTCCTCCAAATTAGCTCTTACACCAGCCCAAGACACGTGAAGTTCCAAACTTTGATCACTGATGAGAGCAAAGTGAATATATTGAACCTGCAAATAGCCTTTAGCTCTTTCCAAGTGGTTCCCTTATAATTTGAGTGTTAGATTAAAGTTGCACGTTATAGATTTTAATAACCATCTTCCATTTGGCTTGCCGAGTGCCACGTGCTGTGGATTATATGACCTACTCGCCAGCAAGTCCCATTATGAGCACTTAACCTTGAAAGTTGTAAAGACAGAACATTTAATCTGTTAAACACAGTCAGAATCAGAAGGTTATATAATTACAGGTAATTTGGCTTAGCACTCCTAATACTTTCCCACTGTTAATATAAATTTTACTGGAAATTTTCTTCTCGCGAACGGGAAAAGAAATTATAAATATCGAAAACAACGGGTATCGGAGAACACAAATATTTGCTGAAATATGTACATAAATTTGTTTGATTTAAGGCCTTCAGTAATCATCAGTATAGGAAGATTTTATAAGTATGAATGTGTGAATGACAAAATGTAACGTGAGCCATTATGCAGAAATACTAAAATTAGAAAAGAATGGATTTGTTATTCTTTGCCCACAAATATTTCTGATACGGGTACCTTATAGTAGTTAATCCTACAGACATTTAATCCACACAACGATCAGAGCTGGTATTTCGATATTTGAATGCAGGACAAAATAAAAAAATTAGCAAAAAGCATTTTGAAAATCACTGTCTCCTCATGGAAATTCCACAGCTGGGCAAACGGCAAATTGATTTCATAATGAAATTAAAAATCAATCAAATTCAAAGCTTATAAAAATAGGAAATCGATCGCTACGGAAGAAAATACTAGATAACACATAACTGATAATACTCATGGTGTTTACAACTCTGCTAGAAAGGACCCAGTTTTTATGGTGATGAGGATAATACACAATCCTATGGAGACTACAAAAGATTTTTTATTCTAGTTTTAAGATAATTGGTGTTTCAATTAAGAGATTTTTTTTCCAGTGTGATTTTACCACCCAGAGATGTTTCAGTACCTTTCAAACAACTGGCTTGAGTACGTAAAGGATTCAGGTTAGTGTTATTGTAAAATAATCTAGAGTCAGATTTAATGAGATGATCGATCCTTTTAATTTGGTCATCGTGGGCATCAACTCACGATTGCGAAATAGTCACGTCCCCGTTAGATCTGCGTTTGATCGCATTTCACGTGAACTACGAGAACCGTAGAAATGAGCAATTAGAACTGCGTTTCGCTTGAAAATTTGAATTTTCAGCACCACCAACAATTTTTCCCAGGAAGGCAACACTGTCAAAATGTTTTGTTTATGCAAAGCTCTAACGGGGGAAAAAAAAAAAAAAGCCAAACAAACTAAAAATATGAAGTCAGCTGAACCTGAATGGAGCTCCAATTACACCCATTTTTTTTAAGCTTTTGTGAAAGTGTTTGAGCTTAATTAGGTTAAGCTATTTCAAAGCATGCCCAGTTGTTGTAATTTGTTTACCATACACTGTTGCTCTTTGATCACGAATGTTCATTTTTATAGAAACCCTGTTATCAGTCTCAGGATAAGTAACGAACAGTGTTTGCGGTAAAGAAAATTTAGAAAAAAAGTTTAAGGAGCTCAGAACGTAGCTGTCTTATTAAGAAGAGACAGACACGACTTAATTTAGCATGTGATGGCAGTAGGGTAAGCAAATTATTTCTCAGGAAGAAAAGGGAAATTAAAGTATGTTCACTTATGGATCCTGAGTACAGTATGGAAGATATGGGAGTATCTTTAATAGCTCAATACTAGACTGAGCTTGAGCAAAGCACCTATAATATCCACTTATAATTTCTATTCTTCAAAATCCTTCCATTCATTCATAAAAAAAAGAAAACAAAGCACTCCTCATCCTTGAAATTGCTGTTTCACTCTGATATTTTTAAGAAATGTTACCAGGAAGATTAAAAAGATGTGACATTTGCTAAGTGTCTGCAAGAAAATACTCTGGCTCTTCAATTTTAAAGAATGAACCTTAGCTCGTGTTGGAATTGGGTAATAAGAGCAACTCAGACCATCTTTATTTAAAAGCATAAATCTAGGTTAGGTTAGAGGCTGCAGACTGGCTTTTGCAGCTAGTCAACCTTTTCTTTTTTTTTTTCAGTTTTTTTTAAAAAATGCAATTAATAAATTGATATAGAAAGGAAGGTACTACTGGAGGATCACTGGAAGAGGCTGTCCAGGGAGGGGGTTGAGTCACCTTCCCTGGAGGGGTTTAAGGGATGGGTGGACGAGGTGCTGAGGGACATGGGTTAGTGATTGATGGGAATGGTTGGACTCTTCCGGTGGGTCTCTTCCAACCTGGTTGTTCTATGATTCTATGATCTCACCTGATTTATGCACATAATAGTCACCGATGCAAATGAGACACTCAATATTTGTATACTTTTAAAAACATGGGTCTTAATGACTCCCATTCCAAAACAAAACTAATGATGTTGAAGAGCAGGATGCAAATATTTGCTCTTGACAATGACGTCTTCGAGAAGCAGCCAAGAATCCCGTGTCATTAGGAAGGCCAATCAAGTTATTCATAGTAAACAACTAAGTCAATGAGCTCAGGCGCTTCTCCTGTTCACAATTAACTTCGAATCGCTTTCACATTTTTCAAATGTATTCAATATCCCACATTTATTTTGAGTTATGGCCAGATTTATGAAGGTGTTTTGTCAACAGGAGCCAGACACATACGCTGCTCAGGCACTTTTTAAAAGTCATTAAGTACTTCCTAAGTTTGTCTGTACCTGTTCCTAAGTTTTGTCTGTATCTGTTCCTAGTTTTTGGTCTTTATGGTGGACAGAAGCTCCTCCTGTTAGTGGTCTCTGCCACTAACGAATGTCTACTCGCGCTGAGTAGACTCAAATCACCTGGTACTATTCTTCACACTAATTAGACTGCATTCAATTTCTATATCCGTGTTTTAAATCTACTTTCCATAAGTGTTACGCAACATTCCCTTAAAAATTGCTGTTTCAGTTAACGTTTCTGCCCATAAATCAGTCACTGGAATATTCAGAGAAAGCAAATATGAAAGGGGTGTGAACACAGCCGAGGGCTATTCAATGTTTTATTCAAGGGAGTTTTCGTGGAAAATATTTTGAGGTATTTGCTTAGTTCTAATCGTTACCATGGGACGCCCTGGAAATCTAATCGTAAGAGAAGTGCCAAAACTCGAAAGCAATTAAGTATGTTTGAAGAGAGAAATTTTCATTTTATGTTTGTGTGGAAATTTTGGTGCGGGGAAGGAGGCAGCTCAGCTGAGCCAAATTCCACAGTTCTCTCAGTCTTCAGTGGTTTGAAAGGCTGTAGAACTAACCTGAGCTCTCTGAGACCCTCTCTAACGACAGGGAGGTTTTGTTTTCTGTGAATATTTTTTTACCAGGAACTTGGCTATTGCCAAGCCGAGGCAGGCTGTGACGCTGCAGGCAGCAAAAGGGTGTTGGGATAGAGGTCCTGGTGGAAAAACATCATGTTTTAGTAGCGCCTGCTTCCATTGTGGAGCCACCTCTGAGCTGGTCCTGAAGTAGCTCAGGTACCAAGAACAAAACAGGCAATGAATTAATCATGGACAAATTAGCCCAAGCGGAGCATCCCCTCCGTTCGAGGTCAGGCACCTTTCAGAGGCGGCTTTTGCAAGCTGCTGTTGACCTAAAAGGTACTGAACCTCCGCAGCCCTTATTTTCCATTTTAATGGAAGTCAAGGAAGCCGATCGGATCGCAGATGCGCTCAATAATGTGATGAATGGCACCTTCAACAGACGACTAAAAACTTTCCATGGTGCTAGGGCCTCGCCGCGCCTTCTTTTATTGCATATTAGCAGCCAGAAATGCCGCATGCACTGAAATGTGAGACGGATTTTCATGCTTGTAAGAGTTCAACATCGAGCTATGGCTGAGCGTTAGCGCTTCTCTTACTTTACATTCAAAGGGCTCTTTGTCTGGGCCGCATATTCAGAGATAACAACAATGAGAATCATGGAAATTCAGTGCCCTCTTCCCACTCCTCGGATAAAGCGCAAGATAATAAAGACATTGCATCTGAAACATGTTTGGTTGAAATTTGGAAGGCCGGAATGTGAAGGCGTTTCATAAATCAGGATGGATGGATGAACTCTTGTAGCATAAAAGAATGCCAAAGAACCATATAGGGTTTCTTTCCCCCCTTCAGGATTCAGCACTTAGCAGCTATTCAATTACTGTTTCAAGATAAAGCACGAATGCAACAGCTACTTTACACTATACTTCATATTTTACTTTCTCATGAATATAGAATTGTATTGCTGATCACACAAGCATCACACATCTAAGTCCTAATATCCACAGCCTCAAAAAACCCCTGATGTCACAGAAAAGATCCTTTTCTATTGCATTTCAATCGTTTGAATACTCAGAGAACTGTAGAATCTCCTGGCTGCTAGAGGCTTTCATATAAAAAGAAAAAAAAGGAAGCAATTATATGCAATACATTTTGGGAGCTCGTTTATGGGGTGCAGCATGATCTTGGCAAATTTTGTTAAATATCATCAGCTAAATCATACAAACCTAACTGCAAACCATGGATCCATGTAATCTTGGAGCCAATCGACATAGTAGACAAGCAGTATTTGTTAACTGATCTGATGTCTTACTTTGGCTTTGCGAGTCATGATTTGTGTTTGCGAAGCTCTTTGCAAATATGAACCACAGTATTTGTTTCATATTTTCTATACGTTCTAGCATGCTTCGTTGTGGATTGTTTGGCTCTGGCCATAGGTACTGAGTTAGAAAAACCACCTAATTCCTGGAAATGGTTGGAGTCATAGAGTCATAGAATCATAGAACAACCAGGTTGGAAGAGACCCACTAGATCATCAAGTCCAACCATTCCCACCAATCACTAACCCATGTCCCTCAGCACCTCATCCACCCATCCCTTAAACCCCTCCAGGGAAGGTGAATCAACCCCCTCCCTGGGCAGCCCGTTCCAGTGCCCAGTGACCCTTTCTGTGAATAATTTTTTCCTTATGTTGAGCCTGAACCTCCTCTGATGGAGCTTGAGGCCATTCCCTCTCGTCCTGTCCCCTGTCCCTTGGGAGAAGAGCCCAGCTCCCTCCTCTCCACAACCTCCTTTCAGGTAGTTGTAGAGAGCCATGAGTGCAATTTTGCACTAGTTTGATTTTTTATTTGTAGAAAAGCTCTATTCAAGCCTGGTTTAGGCTGCTCTTTTTCCTAAATACCAGTGACTGTGTATAAAGCTGAAGTTGCCTCACAGCCAGAAGTGTCAATGTGTGCCCACTGCGAGCTCCCTTCTACGAGTCTCTGCCACGCTGAGTCTTGGTTAGCCTCTCAATAATGTTATCTAGCAGATCTGCCTTGCGCGTCCAGCCCTTCAGCTAACACTGTGTGCCACGGGGATAAATTATTGCATCACTCAGTATTTTGAGCCCCCAGATGACTTCAGACCTCCTAATTCCAGCATTTCCTCTGTATACAGCCTGCTCGAGGGAGAAGAGTCACCAAATTGAGATTAGGCTTGCATTTTCTCAAAAGTAAAAAGAGGATATACCTCTGAGTTTTGTGGGGATTTTGCTTTTTCCGCTACTACTCTTTTTTACATCTTTTCCTTCTTTTTGTTCTCCAGAAAGGCAAAAAAACTTGTATGTTTGGCTGTAATACAACTACCTAATAATTTCCAGTAATAGAAGTGGTTTATTTCTACTTGAAAGTTGAAGCCAGCTCTGATGAAGTTATATATTCTTTGATTAAATGACATATATAAGGTTGAGTTTTCTCTCTCTCAGTCACAAGGGTGTTAGCTATTCAGAGATGGTGTTACTCATTCTTCCCTTACCCAAAAGCCCAGGCTGACCTAAAAAAGCTTCACCAAGTGATGCCTCACTGAAATTGCCAAATTTCCACATTAGAATTTTACAGTTTGGATTTTCCCCACAGGAAAAAAGAAATATTTAAAAAAAAAAATCCAGACTTTTGCTTACTTGCATCTTGCATGATTCAACATTCACAGAAGAGTCTATTTTATTTAGTGTTGGAGGAAAAAAGTATCATTTTCTGCCATCTTTACATAGAATCACTTGACCAACCGGATTTTTAAAAATATTAGTGCAGGACTGTGCCAGTAGTTGCTTGAAAGGATTTTTATGAGCCCCTACTGTGTTTTTTTGAGTACCTAGACACCTCAAAATGTTTCATTTCATTATACTTCAGCGTTATGGTTAAAGGGATAATGCCTTCATTAGATCTATCATCCATTCACAAAATATAGCCCTCTGCGACATTTACATCAGTAAAACAAATCATACGGTGCCTCAACTTTCCCCCATTAGTAACCGAGTGGACGTCTTGCCTCACCCAGGCAAGAGGATATGTCAAAAGTTCACTGGATTTACGGATAACAAATCACCAGCTATCTTTCAAGCCTTGTGCAAATTATCAAACATTATTTTATGTCACTGGGTGAGCTGACTAGGCCATGATTCAGGCATGTACTGAAGCACATTGTTGACTTCAGCATCTGCATATCTAAAATGATATTTAGAATGAGAGAGAGACGTGCTTTCCTTCTTCCCTGGGCCAACGTGCAGGAGATTCGCTCCAAATGTCCTACCTCAAGAAGCAACAACTTTTATCCAGGCATTTAGCCCCTAGCATTTTGAGTTTCTGGATCTCTTTCCTCTTTTCACTTGTTTCGGGTTTTCACGGCTTCAAAAAAGTTGATACTTTAAGAAAAAAAAATTGCGTATTTCTCATTCTATTAAAATTTTAACATTTCTAATATTTCCTAACAACACTACTGTAATCCAAACACTGGAATGAAAACATCTACAATAAAAGGTGCTAAGGGGCATGGTTTAGATGTGGTGGGTCTCTTCCAGCCTGGTGATTCTATGATTCTATGACTCTAACATTAAACACCATCATGGACATACTAAGGATAAATAATCTCAATAATCTGGAAGAGGAGTGTTACCTAATAAAGGAGAGAGAATCTCTCCCCTTTGATCTGGTTTCAAGCAAACATCCCAGTCAATGAGAGGGTTGTCTCTGCACGCCTGCAGTCCGGCTTTCGCAACCCCTCCTCAGAGCGCTTGACGTACCTTGCAAAGAGACTTTTACGAGACACCTGAATTGAAAGGCATCAGGTTCCACTGGCAGAGTAGGTGAACACATGGTCCCACAGACAAGGATATTCATCAATATTTGGAACCTCATCCTCTGCACGCATGCACACTGCTGCCTGAGGAAGAGGTGTATAAACAGTGAACATTTTCAGAGATCCAAGAGAGAACATCTGAATGGACTAAAGACCAACTTCTGTCTCGACTCCAGAATCGGCACTATTGAAATAATCCTTGGGATGACCCCAGCAGTCAAAAACCAAATAGGATTTGCAAAGTGCTTTAGGATCGTTCTAGAGGAAAGGTGCTCTAGAAATATAAGGTATTACTATTATTATTACCATAATAAGACAAACTCCCCGTGTCCCTTGGTGATAATGCAATTCACCGGTAGGGATAAACTATGGAGCCAACGTGGACCAGATTATTGCCTCGTAAAATGGGACACCTGCCCTATTATCCCTTAAATAATAAGTACATAAACCAAATTTGACTGTAATAATAAAACATAATGGTGAAGTATTTATGGGTAATTTTTCAATGCAGCATGCAAGGATTAAGCCCTGCAGTTCCTGTTGGCTTTTACAAGAGTTGAGCTGTTAAATCCCCCCCATGAGGTCCAGGAGAAACCGACCAGTAACGGGTCTGTAAGTCTGCGCAGTGTATGGTCAAACTAGATGGAGATTCTAAAACATGATGAACAATCAGATTCCACCCTCGCCCTTAACCTCCAATAGGCAGAAAGGTAAGATGTATTTCAAATAATCCAACCAGGAACGTGCTTATTAATAAGGAAAACATCTAGTCAGGTCTATCCTTTCATAAAGGTGCATACAGAGAATGCAGTTGTGCAGCTGGTAACGACTGCAAACGGTTAATTAAGCCAACCTGCGAGCTTGCTTGCTGGGACTACATTCAATCACAGCAGAGACTAAAGAAACACAATTGAAACAGAAATGCAAATTGTTCTTAGAGCTCCATTTGCAGATAAACAGCACTGAGTCCATAACATAACGAATACTGAGTCCCTAATATGACAAGCTAGCAAATAATATGAAGAATCACTTAAGGGATATAATCAGCTTACACTTTTTACATCGTAGAATTTCTCACTTACCTCTCACCTTTTCTAAATTCTCGTAACTGGAAAAAGCCACAGGGAGGTTAAAAAAAAAGAAGCCACGTTTTCTGATTGTTCATTTGGCAGAATGCTGCAGATAAACAGGTTTCATAATTTCTTTCATCGTTATTTCCATATTCATTTTCCTGCTCTTCTGCGGGTTGACTTCTGATAGAGCAACAAAATGAAAAAATAATTTTTAAATCAGGAAGATTATTTTAAAGCAAGAAAATTTGTTTAAGGCGTGTGAGGCAGCTGAACCTAACCTGTGAGTACTTTCAATATACTTTGGATTTTAAGTTGTCAGGCTCGCATTCTGTTTTTGAAGAGCGCTCATGTCTTGATCCTGAGACAGAGCCTGATATGGTCTTTTAGAGGCAAATGGTACAAGCTCTAATTAACCTAATTTTTGAGAGCAGTCCCAATATCTAATAGTCATGATGCAATCTTTAGCAGATGATATTACTTATTATTTTATAAAATTCCAGAAAAAAAATAAAGTGAATATCTGAATTGCACCCCTTTTCAGCACTGTTTCCTAAATAATGGGATTATGCCTTTTTTTTTTAAAGCAAGATAGGGTTATTTTAAGCGTGGCTTGTTTGCTGGTTTTGCATTGCTGGCACTTTTCCAGGCACAGGAAAACACCTGATGTTTTCCACATCCATTTCTAACCACCCATGATTGCAGCCCTGGGTTTATAGGCAAGCTGCACGGTCACAAACACCGATACAAGGTCTCTTCCCACAGCCCAGAGTTTCGGTTCGCACGTGTGCGATCGCCCTCGTTGTCATCCCGCAGCCGTTGCACCAATTAAGTGCATCTTGGCATGCGTATTTTCAAATACACGGCTCCAACACCAAGTCAATTTTATGCCAGCGGAGCTGATACAGATATACACATGATGCGCGTGTGTGCACGTGCGTGAAAATCTATTCATGCCTTTCTTTTCCCGGCGCCGCTACCTCCCTGCTTGAAGAGTTTCTGTGTTTTCTCTTTGTATCATCCTGGCTCCGAGTACTAAAAGCCACATCCTGTTATGTTTGGTTGCTAGGTGGAGAAATGTTATCATGGGCTTCAGCAATAATTTATCCATAGAGCTAGAGGAGCTGTCATGTACTTCTGACAGTGAGCTGCAGCACTTTATCAGCTTGCCTGTAAATCAACCGTGTGTGGGTGAAGATGCCAGCAATGTTTGATCTCTCTCAGACAGTCTAATAATCTGCTTTTGTCTGATTGATTCCTTCACATCACCAAGCACATTGCAAACGAGAGTGGAGTGCCCTCTGTTTATCTCCGTTGGTCATCTGCTTGAGGGCAACAGGGCAGAAAATGCTGTTCTCGCTGAGATGTAACAGTTTTTTTTGGAATTAGGGGCTTTACATCATATCCTGGAGCAGGTTTAGTCCAGTAAATCAATGATAGCAGAATTGAATGCACCATAAATACCTCAAACCGTATCTCTTACAAGAATGTAAGAGTAATTCATGAAAACAGGAAAGGTAACTTTGCTGGAAAGAATTACAACCCCTACAAGCTCAAGACGCGCAGGTCTTTTATGGCCTGTGTTTACATCTACCCTCTTGAAC